>MJUU01024866.1:38816-58673 GCA_002080025.1 Modiolus philippinarum
AATGCGCATATGCAGAAAGTAAATTCACAGTGACTTCGGTATTTAGTTATTTGTTACCACTGGGTCGATGCCACTGCTGGTGGACTGTTAGTCCCCGAGGGTATTCACCAGCCCAGTAGTCAGTACTTCGGTGCTGACCCGAAAGCCGATTATTTTTGAAACCTTACAATATCTAAAATTTTGTAAATTTTATTGAAAACTAAGGAGTATCTCCCTCATGCAAAGCTCTGTCCTTAGCAGATTTTGGCTTTACATTTAGATCACTTTGGTTATTTGTTCTCATCAGTTTTTAAGCATTTTCGGGTTGATGGTCTTCAAAACGTTTCGATTTTATCTGCACTGATGAGACATAATTTGTCGAAATGCGCATATGCAGAAAGTAAATTCACAGTGACTTCTGTATTTAGTTATCTATTATATGTGATGCTGATTTTGAGAAAAAACTACCCTAGCAGCTGAGACTATTCCTCGTTGCTATATCATTCTCTAAATTTGTTTAAAGATAAAATTAGTACCAAGGTCACCAACAGAGTAGATTTTTATAAAGATAATTCTACTGAGTCACCTCCTAAGCTGTCTGTAAATAGGATCAAGTCCAAACTGAAGGATCTTGGTAAAAAATATGTGTTTGTACTTGTTGACAAGGCTTCCAATAGAGTTGCTATCGTGTGCAGGAAATACTATATCGACGTCCAACAAAACGAACTGGACAAGTCAAACACTTTCAGACGTACCAATTGGGACGACAAAACGTTAACTAAACAACATTATAACGATACTGAAATGTTTAAAGTTCCACCTAAGGACAACACCTTGCCTACAATGTACTGGGTTAATAAGCTTCACAAAAATCCCTTCAAGCATCGTTTTATTTCGGCATCTACTAAATGTTCTCCACTAATTTATCCATGCATTTAACTAGATCACTAGGAGTTGAGTATTAAATACTGTGAAAAAACTTATCAAAACTCTGGTGTAAATTACTTTTGGGGTGTGAAAATTCTATTGAAGTTTTAGATAAACTACAATTTATTCAGAGACCAGTCTCGTCAGTTGACAGTTATGAAATTCCACACTTTATACAACTCTTCCACGTAATTAGATTAAATTCAAATTGGGAAAAATTTTTATATGGTCTTTTAAATTTTCTGTTCTGCAGTTCATTTGTTCTAACAAAAAAAATGGTTTCTTCTATAATATTACCGACAATAATCATTGTTCCTGGACATGTGATGATATGATTAATGCACTCAATCTTTTGCTAGACAACATTTTTGTTCGTTTTGGCAACACTATTTAGCGACAGGTTATAGGTATTCCCATGGGTACAAATTGTGCACCTCTCGTTGCAGATCTTTTTCTGTTCTGTTACGAACGAGACTTTATGAAACAAACTTCAAAACGGAACCATACCAAACAGTGATAAACTTGTTTCTATTTTCAATGACGATATCCTTACTATTGACAATCCCCAGTTTTTAGATTATGCAGACATCATTTATCCACAAAATTTGAAATTAAATAACGTTAACAAGGACTCAAAACAGTGCCGTTTTCTTGATCTAACTATCATTATTGACTCTGGTAAAATAAAATCACTTTTCTTGACGGCGGCATTCCTCTAGCTCCATCCTACGAGATGAATATTTCTCAAATAGTACGGCTCGCACACGTTTGTTCTACTCTTGATGACTTTAATGAACGTAATCTTACTATCACAGCCAAACTTTTACAACAGGGTTACAGATTTCATAAGTTGTTGAATACATTTAAGAAGTTTTATAATAGATATGAACATTTGATATCTAAATATGGCGTTACTCGTAAACAACTTATTACTTAGGGCATTTCTAATGTTCATTTTTTAGGAAATGTTTTTAAAAAATGCCAGAAACTGATTAAAGATCCAGAAAAGCTCGGACATAACTTACATTCCTTATGTAGTATGGGATATCGACAAGATACTCTGCTTGCATCCGTTGAATAAGCCTTGATATCTAGTGACCTGAAAATTTTACACACATACTGGCCTCTCACTGACACTGCCGATGTCTATTGAAATATATGATGATTCTTGACCAAACCCTTCGGGAACTTTTGAGTTTGATTTTTCTTCCGTAGTGCGACATTGTTTTACCAGTAGACTAGGCTCATTGAGCACCTTGATCCATCTTTCTAAATTAAGTATTGTCATTTTCTTTCCTTTCAAGATTGTGGTCATGGAGTTAGTAGTTTACCTTATTGGATTTTATTCGTTTGTTTATTATACAGTATGAAAACGGGACAGCTAAAGGGGAGGTTTGGGTACCCATAAACCGGTTAAACCCTACTACTGGCTTTTACTAGTACCGGTACCAAGTCCGGCTGTTCCGAGTTCCTATCGGTGTTCACGTTTGTCTTTTGTCTTATTAGTATTTTTTTTCCTGTGTAGTGGCATGTGATTGTAATTCTCATCATTGTAGATGTTTCTGTTATCCTCTCTTTACATTCAATCGTGGCATTTACGGTAGTTCGAGCCAAATAAAAATATCAGACAGAATTTTTTATTTTAAGATATTTTGTAGGTCTTAGTCTATTGTTTCAAAAAATGAAATAAAAATGATATGTCACCGATCATCTTTTCCTGTTATCAGGCTATGAAAATCAGGCCAAATTCAGTATTTTTCAGCGATATTTACAAAAAATATATAGGGAACTATGAGAACATGCTTATTGTTTAGCTTTCATATGAAATAAATATCAGATAGATTTTTTTTATATTTCAGAGGTATACACTTCATCTATATGAGCTTACATAATCTTTATGTCAACGTTTGATTAAGAGAGATATTTTATATAATTTACGAAATAATTACGGGAAAGGGAGCTAATTTGCGGGAAAATGTATGTCAATATATAATGACGTCACAATGAATAGGCCAAATACGGAATATTCCGGCTTGAAAATCAAGTCAATTCCGCATCCGACTTGTGTTTCGCAAATGCGCCAATCGAATGCGCCGTGTATTAGTGTCGATCTACCTTAATGAGCTGTCAAAAAGACTAACCATTCGCTTTAATCTGTCAGTCCTTCAAGTAAATATAGTTCACAGTCCTTCAGTCATTTTCCGTGCCTTGTGGCTGTCTCACCCCCTTGTTTTGTCTTTGTTTTTCTCTGTTGACTTTTTTGCCATGTCTTTGGACTTTGATTTTTGTGGTCGCCACTTCCCTTGTTCCTTTGGTATTCTACTGTCGTTGTTTTTATAACATGAGCTTTTGATTTTGAAAACAAAACATAAATTTTCAAAATGGCCATGCACATCAATTAGCTGTATTTTATGGGTTGTGACGTAATTTCACACTTTAGAAATATAAAAGACACCAATTGTGTCGTGTGTTCAAAATTTATGATTCGTGGGTGAATCTATTTTCCAAATTTTGAATATCCCCTTTAGTTACTTCAACATTCCTGTGGAAAATCCCCTTCTCTTGCTTCAATAATTTTGTCTCCCCTCCACCTGGAGTGAACATAAACCGCAATAGCACCGGTAGAGTAACCATCTCCTCTGCTTCTTATAAGCCACCGTTGTGTTGAAAATGTCAATAGTACATAAACTTAGTATCGGAAAGGTTCTTTGATTTGATTTTTGATTCTTTATTGTAAAAATACCAGTTTTTTTTTATGTCAAATATGCAAAAACAGGGAACATTATTTGTCCAGAGGGTATATTACAGTTGAAAAGAGAAGTCCAATTATATCTATTTCAGAAATGTGTATGATACTTTTAATTTTTATTTTTGATCTTTTATTCCATAAATGCAAGCTGTTGAAGATAAAATGGAAATGTATATTTGCTATCACAGTTAATATCTGTTACAAGGGTAAATTGTTTATCCGGATTAAATGGACGGTTTTAAAGACAATAACTTTATATTTTGTAGACCAATTGCAAATATATCAGAGATACGTATAATCCGGAAATGGAGGCATATTCTTCTCATTTTCAGTTCCAATGTGACAAATTATTGATTTTTACCTTTTCTCTTACATTTGGTATTTCATCAAATATATTGTTAAATTGTTTGTAGAATGGAAATTATCCAGACAATAATCCTTTTTCTATGGGAAACGTTTATTGTCTACTTCACCTATATGAGACTGAATTCATCGTAGGGCTTTTTCAAAATAAATATAAAGAACTAGCCAAATCCTTTAATTTTAGCTTCCGTTATATAGATAGTATTACAATTACTGAGTAAGAACCGAACCGTCAGTCTAAAAACCAATAATTCAAGGACAATGGCAACATTGGAAATACTAAGAAAGACATTACGGGAATATGGCTCGGAAAAGAAAAATGAAGACACATATACACATTGAACAACAAGAACCAATAAAAAACCATGCATGAGATCAGGTGCACCGGTAATCATCTCCTGCTTCTAAAAGCCACCGCTGTGTTGAACATGTCAATTACGGTAGTAAATTCAAATACAGTAAAGGAAAATACAACTTTGGCTGCAAAGGGAAGGATCTGTTGTCATCTGACATTCAAATGAGGTCCACAAGATTGTGATGTCGACCATTAAACTTCTGCAGTGATGACTTCAAGTCATGGGTAACATACCCTTGTGTAAGTAGCCTATCTGTGAGCAACCATGCTCTATCAAAGTAGTAACTGAATCGACCGAAGTTCCTTAAGCAGTGACTGAGATGGAATATGTAAATTCCATATTCTGATGCCGTTGAAATGTTGCTAAAAAGAAAAGAGAAGTTGACGTTTGTAAAATGAAGTCTTCGTGTATCATACAGCCTAGTTTATAGTGTACTCATGTAGTCGATTTCAATATGAAGGTTAATGAGGCCATTGTTGAGGCGTCTGTAGTTTCCTTTATTTCTGGTTCTTTTGGCTAAGGTACGATGAAGAAATAACTTAATACCGAAATTACTCTGAATTTATTTTGAAAATCATCAAAGTGAGGCTTGTCAAGTGACAAAATACTATCTAAATAACGGAAGCTAAAATTAAAGGATCTGGCTAGTTCTTTTATTTATTTTGAGAAGTCCTATGATGAATTCAGTCGCATTTGGGAGACGAAACAGATCGGTTAACAGAGTAGCACATTTCTTGCCCATTGAAATTCCGTATTACACAAATAAGACAAGCAACGTTGCCTATAGAAAACAGATTATTGTTAAAGGATTAATTTGTCCGGCTAATTTCCATTCTACAAACAATTTAACAATATGGTAGATGAAATACCAAATGTAAGATAAAAGATTCAAATAGTTGTCACATTAGAACCAAAAATGAGAAGTATGTGCCTCCATATGTTTCCGGATTATATGTATCTGATGTATTTACAATTGGTCAGCAAAATATAAAGTTATCGTCTTTAAAACGGTAAAATGATTTACTCTTATAACAGATATTAACTGTAATAGCACATAAATTTGCATAAAATGGATAATCAATGATTTACCGTTATAACAGATATTAACTGTAAATAGCACATAATTTGCATAAAATGAATAATCGTCAACAGATTTTATTCATGGAATAAATGATCAAAAATAAAAATCAAAAATATCGTATACATTTCTGGAATAAAATAATTGGATTTCTATTTTCAACTGTAATATGCCCTCTGGACAAATAACATTCCCTGTTTGTGCATACTTGACATAAAAAACTAGTATCTTTTTTACAATAAAGAAGCAAAAATCAAATCAAAGAACATTTCTGATACTAAGTTTATGTACTATTGACAAAAAACATAAAAACTTACCATCTAGAGATTTGCTCAAGACAAATGGTACCCCTACGGCATATACAAGAAATACCGAAGTTGCATAAAAACAACAAATTTCGTTATGCTGTACACGTGTTTCAAGGAGTAACCTCTCATCAGCAGCATTAAAATCAAATAATTTGGAAAGCCATAATCCAAAAGTAGTCTAAAAGAAGTACTCATTTCCAAAAATATCGAAATTTTAAGTGGTTAGAATATGATAAAAACAGTAAATTTCTATAATACACAAGGTAAATTTTCATGTTAGACAAGTCTGACTATCGGGCTTGTGAATACCCTCAGAGACCTCTGGTCTACCAGCAGTGGCATCGGCCCAATGGTTCAAAATACAAAAAATACCGAAGTTGCATAAAAATAGTACATTTCGTAATGCTGTAAACTTGTTTCAAAGAGTAACCTCTCATCAGCAGTATTAACATCAAATAAAATGGAAAGCCATAATCCAAAAGTAGTCCAAGTACATCGGCAACCGAACACCAAAGCAAGAATGAGGAAAGGGTGAATTCTGAAATCATAAATCCAAAATCACGGCAATTCATATCCAAAACAAATTGAGACATTATGACAAAGAAAAAACAAATAAAACAAAAATGAACAAGAACGCCACTAAAGCACTTACAGTGTGAACCCCTACAAAACTGAGGTATCATCAGGTGCTCCGGAAAGGTAAGCATGTTCTGATTCACGAATGGCACCCGTCACATAGCCAGCTAGAATATAGTATTGAAAGATCTGATTGATGACTGATTGGTAATTGTCATTTTCTAACCCTAAGACAAAACCAATTAAAATCCATATTACGTGTTACTTCTTTAACCCTAAATTAGTAACAAGGTAAAAGTTTGAAAAGCTTATGTAAGTGTATTAAGTGGTCGGCTAATAACAAGAACAAATGGGTAAAAAGATTCGATGTAACTGACTAGCTCAACAATTGGTATTCTACCAAACAAAATTTCTTGTCTTGCATCTACCAAACAAACTTTTTTGTCTTGCATACTGCAGGAAATTTACTGATGGAAAATTATATACCCTTTCAGGTCATATTTGATATAAAATTAACTGGTATTTTTGACCTAAACAATCAAAAATGAAAATCAAAGTACTATGCACATTTCTAATAAACCAAAATAAAATTTCTTAGTTATGAAGTATAGGAGCTTTGCTCCGGACAAAGTGTGCACCCTGTTGGCACATCTTTGACAACAGCCAAAGTTTACTTTTCCTATACTGCATTAGACTGTACTACCGGAAATTGACATGTTCAACACATCGGTTGCTTATAAAAAGCAGGAGATGCCGGTACACTTGATCTCACCCATGGTTTTTATTGGGTCCGTGTTGTTCATCTGTATGTGTGTCTTCATTCTTATTTCTTGTCAAGTATTTATGTGGTGTCCTTGTTTCTTACTGGTGCACCTAATCTCACGCATGCTTTTTTATTGGTTCTTATTGTTCACTGTGTATGTGTCTTCATTTTTCTGTTCGTGTCATACCCCTGTGATGTCTTTGTTTCTCAGTGTTTCCATTGTTGTCATTGTTCTTGAATTATTGGTTTTTAGACTGACGGTTTTTTAGACTGACGGTTCGGTTCTCACTTAATTGTATGTTGTTGTTATAATACAGTTCAGGTCTTGCGTCTGTTACTGTCCGGGCCTAACTAATAGAGGATATATTGTGTATATATCATCTTTGAGTTATAGAATTTAACTTATAATTTACCCACTTATATACTGGTGGAGAATCCGGACACGATCTCGAATACCAGGAATTAGCCCAAACTGGGAAATGGACACCTTTCAAGAAAATATTATGTTACGATTTTGGAATGACCAACCGTTTAGATGCGGACCACCATTTTCATTCACAATGACAGATTTCCTCTTGTGTTTCATTTCCAGTTACAAAACTTACTTCTAGGTGTACGTCTCCTTTTTAGATGTGGATGTAAGTGTCTTGTTACCAAAACAGAACGTATTGTGTTTCTTGTAGTTTCGTCCAGTGACCTCTTTTCGGACAACTGATCTAATACTGCATCTGGAAAGGTATAATCCATAATTGTGTTAAAATGATTTAGTTACACTAAACAAAATTTATTTTCATTTATTAACTAATTACAAATCTCTCAAAATTTCTTTGTTTATTATGATGTTACAAATAACTATATCACGAATTTACAGTAAATTCACTTTCTGCAGATGGCTATTTCGACAACTTGTGTCTCTTCAGTGCAGATCAAATCAAAGCATATGGAAGACTTTTATCCGAAAAATGTAAAAAAGCTGTACGAGAACAAATAAGGAATAGGATCTAAAAGAAAAGTAATAGCAGATACGGAAATAACTGTGCATGCACGAGATATTCTTCGTTTCAAATTAAGTTTACAAAAATTAGATATTGCAAATTTCTAACATAAAATAGGTTTTCCTACCAGAAACGAAGTTCTGGCTACTGGTCGTAATGTCATGTCAAAGGTTACGAGTGAAATGTATGTTATTTGAAATGTGATTACCTGCTATTTGTTGTAGATTCTTAATATCTAATCCCAACATCATGATTCCAGAAGACAAATCCGATCGTAGTTGGAATATATTCTGTAATGTGACGGAAGCAACATGTGGTTTTGACCATCTCTTCCCGTTTTCTTCGACATTTTCTTCATACTTTACCCATCTATAGATAAATAAATCATTTCAGGTACTATTATTTTAAAGCACGAGAAAGGAAATATTGTATTTGGTTTTTCATTTCAAGTCATCACTACAAAAGTATCACAATCTTGTGGATATCTGTTTCTTTGATGAAAACAGATCTAACCCTTTACAGCTAAAGTTGTTTTCCTCTGCTGGATCGACTATACAGAAACATGACTTGTGTCTTATAAAAAACAGGCGATGCTTACTGTATCGGTAATCCTGATCTCGCCGATGTTTTTTTATTGGGTCAATGTTGTTCATCTGTGTATTTGTGTCATTATTTTTCTTTTCTGTGCAGTGTTCTTGTGTCTTTTTTTCTTGTTGTCTCCGATGTTGCCCTGCCCTTGGATTATTCGTTTCTAGGCTGGCGGTTCTGTTCTCACTTTCTTTTATACACTATATTGTTTAAGGCCTCTTTACTTCTTGTTGAAACGACGTGTTGCAATTTGTCGAGGTCCTTCCACAAAGCAGCATGATGAATAAAGATGTTCTACGACAGCTGGTAGTGTTCAAAATATAGAAAGTAAACGTGTGCTAACAGTTTATCGCACTTTTTGATCCTTATATTGTAATGCATTCTGGATGTATGATTTTGGCTCTAGCTTAGATATTCATTTGGAAATTCATTTGAAGGTCTTTTTTATTTTATGTTTTTTTTTATTATTATTATTTTGTCAACAATGCTAACTCATGATTGAACATAAATTGCTACCGGACACGAAAGGGAAGGTTTGGCCACCCTTTCTTTTAAATGCCTGTATCAAGTCAGCAATTTTTTTCTGATTTTTCTACCGGATTTGTCTTTTTGTCTCTGTTCGGTAATTTTGTTATTACCCCCATTTACAATTTTGTCTTTTTTCTGATCCAAAGACAGAAAAAATTTCAGTGTGAAATGCAAAAAATAAACTTAGCAGGCAGTTTTGATGCATATATACAGACATCGTCTACTAAGCTTACCTTGCTGCCTCCCGCCATACCAGTTCATCGTCCTGTTTAGTAAGTGTATCTAGCTGACAAAACACTACATGGGTTTCGTCATCATTTTCCGTGATTAACCCTTGGATGTATTCAGAACTACGACGACTGCCTACAAAGGCGAACAATTCATTTATAAATCAAACAAAAGAAAAACTAGATTTGTAATTGTGACCGATAAACAAAACTAGATTTGTAATTGTGACTGATAAACAAAACTAGATTTGTAATTGTGACCGATAAACAAAACTAGATTTGTAATTGTGACCGATAAACAATGTCACCCCAGACAGCCAATTCCATTATTCCATCTTGGAGATCAATTCTCGTATAAATAAGACGAAGTTGAAATTATGACGACCATTTTGGAAATTTTGACAATTTTGTACCAAAAAAAATGTCTTTTTTCGCCTTGTTTGTGATATTGGAATCTACCTACAAATCATTTTTTGTTGTTGTAAAATTAGACAATGTTGAAATTTTGACGTACTTTGTCAGAAATCTAGGGGACAACTGGAAGTAAAATAATGATCAGAAACGGACTAATAACAATACGTCTCGCCGACTTCGTCTGTGGTGACATAATGACTTGACCAGGCATACACTCATAGAAAACTTGATATATGTTCGATTTTTGGTGGTGGTTTTTTTGTCCTTAGAATGCATGTATTTCTCTACTTATCATTTGGACTTATTTAGTTTGACTCTTTCAGAATTGAGCCGGACAAGCTAGGCAACTGCCTACGGTCTTATTTTAAAATCACAACATACATGTAAGTCAGTGAAAGAATAATAACATAAGTCAGTGATTCCAAAATACATATATGTAAAAAACGGAATCGTTCTTGAAACGCTGTTTTTCGTCTTGTAGTTAAAAAAATTCCATTTCTGTAAATGAATCAAGAATTGTTGAGTTTAATATAATTCTGTGGTCATTAAAGTTTTTCAAAAATTTTAGAACATTAATCCAGGTACGTTTATTTCATCCGAGCCTAAGATGGTAAGTTGTCAATTTTTAATAAATAACTTATAACTAGAACTACAAATAAAAAAAAGAATCGTAAAAATTACAACTAGCTCCAATATAAAATAGTTTACCAAATATCAATAAAATTATTGTTTGTCGCGCCATACAATCTTTGATCAAATACCAGTATAGATTCAAAAGCCCCGATTGGGTACAGGTATTTAAAAAAAAGTAGGTGCGACAAACAATCTAATAAAAATGCTAAATTATATAGGTATTTCATCAAAAAGTGCTTAGTTTTCAGAGTTTTCCCACTGTCAGTCAACCCCAAGATCTCTTGCTCGTCTGATTTCAGCCTCTAGTTACGACTTCATCTCCTGATGAATCATAATTGTGCAATCTAATATTTTTTACTTTAAACAAAAGAAACCGATAATGTATGCATCTTAGTGACTACAATTATATCAAAAAGCTTTTGTTCATCCTTGAGAGAACATCTGATTACTAACTGCAATAAAGTGCATTGTTTGCTCGCAGAAATTGTGCATTTTTGTATTAATTGTAAATTGTATGGTTCAATGACTATTTTATATTTGAAGTAAAAAAGTTAGATGAAGTGTACAAACATTAAAGATATATATAATATCGCGTTAATGATAATGCATAATCCAGTACAATATCAATTTCAATGTCAAATTGACAATTAGTTCGTCCTCTAGATATTTCTACTAAATACTCTGTTATGAAACGTTATAGTGATATAAAATTTCAATGTTCAGATCACTTTTCATGTGGGATAAAGTGCACATTTCAATACTTTCCAAAAATGGCATTGATCCCGTTAGAAGAAATTGATCCCGTTAGAAGAAAGTTAACGATACAGTCCCCTGTTCATAGTACCCTGTTTCATAGTTTAACTATCTTCAAGATGCAAATAATACCTTTTAAAGTAAGCATGGTGTGTGATTTTAAAAAAAACAACAATAAATATGAAAGCACATACATTTCAAAAATATGAAAATCTAATACATGAAACAAAACGTTTAAAGTGTGAAAATGTGACAAATTGCAAACCCCGTCTAGCTGTGGAACCGTAACTCTATATATCCTTTTACATTTTTTTCTGATTTGGTGGCCCTATATCCTTTAACATTTTTTCTGATTCGGTGGCCCTATATCCTTTATCATTTTTTTTTCTGATTTAGCGGCCCTATATCCTGTAATATTTTTTTCTGATTTGGCGGACCTTCAACTATTAAAAAATCAGCACAAGGACCATAAGAGCTACGGTTCCGCAGCTAAACCTTGTTAAGGTAGTTATGAACTCCGATTTCTTGAACAAACAGATGCTTCAAACTATATTTTTGTGTGTAAGACCGTTCCATGGATTTATATGCACATAGTGATTGAAATAGATCAGTTGTTGACTGTTTTCGGATCATTGTATTTTTGTTTTGTTTTATTAAATTTACTTATGTTAACTGTTAAAGGGAAATAATAAGCATCATTTACTGTTGTGTTACTTGTTTTGTGGATGCTACCGTGTATTTCAATTTACTACTGACTATCTTTAGGAAAATTAGATTGTTAACCTGTTATTGAAACCCCTCTTTCTCCTTCGCCACCTAAAAGAAGTGTTCCGCGGTTGGAACCCCTTTATGGAAAAAAAAAAACACTTCTGGCAGAATTTGACAAAACTAACCAACTTAGATGTTAACAGACTAAGCCTGTATCGGTCACCTGACAGAGTACTTCAAAGCCATGCCTATGCTGAATGTTTTCCCATGGGGTCTAAGAAATGTTATACACTGGCAACCATGTTTTTTAATCACATAGAATTGAAATGATCAATTTTTGTACATCATTAACGTACGGTTTAGTTATGTTTGCTTTTTCATATCAGATACATATAATGGAAAATAACAAAGGAATCAAAGGTGCAAGAGCAAAGTTTCATGTAGTCTATGCAAGGTACTGATACAAAACTCCTAGCTCTGCTACAATAATGGTAAAAAAATATTCCACTATCCATTTCAACTTATTTAAGACCATATGTCAAAATAATTTGGGCAGAGGTTCCCCTTATAATCTAGGTAAGCAAATACTGTTGAAACCAAAACATAACAAGGCCCTTTGGGCATGGGTTCTGAAAAATGTTTCTGAAATGAAAACATAAAATTAAAAAAAAATCAAAATTTTGAGTTTTCTGGTTTAGTTTCCAAGGCAACCAGATCTAAATGAAAAGAGCGGTCTTTTCAAAGGACCTTCCATACATCATTATCGTACAGTTTGCTTGAAATCTCTTCGGTGGTTTCCAGTGAGAAGATGAAAATGTGATTTTTTCCCATAGATCAAAGGTTAAACTATGTTTCGCGGTGGTGGCCATATCTTTCTGATCGAAACGAAATCGGCATTTTTTGTGAATGACCTTCCAAACGTCATTCTTGTAAAAGTTGGTTGAATTTGCTTTGTGGTTCAAGAGGAGATGAACGCAATGGTTATACTTTCCCATAGGGTCCAATGATAAACTATGTCCCGCACTCGAGGCAATGTATTTATCGGATCTGACCGAAATTAGTATCATTGTAAAGGGCCCTACATACACCATTTCAATATCAATTGTTTCAGAGCAAATGATGAATCTTCCCTAAAACACTCTGCTCTATGCTGGCGTTGATGTTTTTATCGGATCGAAACGAAATGATCAATTTTAGAAAAGGTTATTCCATATATCATTCCTGACAAGTTTGGTTGAAATTGCTTCAGAGGTTCCAAAGAAGTTGATCAAAATGATGAAATGATGAAAGTTACCGGAAGGACGACAGACGAGTGACAGATTCTTTAAGTGGTGACAAAAGCTTACATGGCTTTTTTCCAAGTGAGCTAAGGCATGGCAACAAAATATGTATGAACCCCATTTTTCCTTGAACTCTGTCCCAAACCCCCTTTTGAAGGTTTGTTCGACCGGTGCTACATGAAATTCAAACTACTTGAGACAATTTTACTGTTCTGTGTAGTAACGCCAGTATCTTACACATCAGAATATCTTGAACTATTTATTTATTTTTTAGCCATTCACCACACATAGGGGAGGGTTTGGATCCAAGAAAACGAGTTTAACCCCACCACAATTTTTGCACCTGTCCCAAGTCAGGAATATGTTGGTCATTGGTTGTCCTTGTCTTCTTATAATTATTCAGTTACTTGAGGGTTATTGGATGTGGTTTATTCACTTTTTACTTTTGGTGGCCATTTAGGGCTTGCTATTATGGTATGAGTTTCCTCACTGTGTATAAATACTGATCAATTAGTAGACTGCGAGGGATTTACTGAAAAAATATAAAATCTGTCATTTCATGTGGACGTTTGTTAGAATAACTACCGGTAACTGAACCCCAAAAACTTTGAGATTCCGTATTAACCTTTTCCTGTGAAATAATTGTTAAAAAAGAAATTATTAGAAAACCTTTTATCAAACAATGGTAGTTGATGTTCGATTTATTTCGACTGACTGCTTGTTAAGTTACGAAGTTTACGTCCATTAAGCACGATATTTGATCTATATAAGGTAATGGACGAGTTTATCAAAGGGCAGATGGGACAACCAGGTCAAAACATTTTTGAGGAGGTCAGTTTTGATTGCTCTTGGATAAGAAAATAAATAGGTGAAAGGAATGTTGCCTTAAATATACGGCCCAAAAACCACAGTTCTCTGCCAGCCTTTCAGTTTTATTACATGACAACTCCGCATCGACAAGGTATTCCCTATCCATCTTTTGGAACGAACCCTGTCAGGTTTGTGGATGGAGCTCTTTAGGTGTCGATTGTTTTATTAGTCTTCAAATGTAAGTTAAGGTGTCTGCAGGGAATTATTTTCCTATTATACAATTTTGTGAAATTTTCTGTGTAGAAACATAATTGTATTATTGTTCAACATGTAAAATAAAATTTGGAGGTCACCGTGCATTTCAGCGCAAAAACTGAAATTGAAAATTTCAGGATTTTACATAGAAATGATAGGGAAAATGATTATATGAGCATTGCTTGAAAAATCTATTATATATATTTTGTTCATTCTCTGCATATATTTTGAAATCCTTATATAAAAAATAAAAATTCGGGGGTTACCGTTTACAAAACGTTTATTTCTCTGGTGATATCTATGACAAGTTCTTTTATCAAATTATCTCCCTTGCATAATTTCTGTGATCTGTAAATCCAACAACAGATTTAAAGCTCACTTGTTTTAGTTCTCCTTTTTGTAATGAAAATGTTGTACAAGTGATAAGGAATAAAAATTTTAAATACTTTGGATTTTTCTTAACATTTTAAATAACTATTTTGTTAAATTTCTTGAACAATGAAACCTAAATGAACAAGTATAAGACAAAAATGGCGGAATAATACCAAGACACCTTAATATTTCTCCTACTAGGACTACTGTACATGCTATTAAATGAATGGTTTGAATTAAATGTAACTTATGAATGGTATATATATTCATTACATGTAAATACATACGTATTCTATGATTGAATGTCTCCCCGTTCATGTTGTTACTTGACGACTAGGTAATTCGTTGGTCTAAAAAGATTAAGAAGTAAAATCCAAATTAACAATTATTGAATAAACGTGTTATAAAATATTCTATATATACATTAATACGCATGTTAACTCGGATTCGTTTTGCTCTTTGGATTTCTTGACAATTCTGTTCGGTAATTTTGTCATTACACTCATATGTTATGTTTTTTTGCAGCCACTTTTGCGGAATAACAATGTGTAGCAAATTGTCTTACCAATGCAGATGTATATACATTGGAATATTTAGACCTAAAATTTCCTTATTTATGTCAATGACATTGACAAATAAAAGGAAGTTCTCGCGTCACGCCCAAGAAGACGCATCTTCGCTAGCCAAGGGTTGAGCCACAAGTTTCAAATTATCTCCCTTTGAAGTAAGAGTTTTGGTATGATTTGTTGTAATAATTAAAGATTATTTATTGCATCTAATAATACAACAATTCACAATATATTTAACTGCAAGGAAATAACCCTTCAAAAGTAAAGAAAGATGATAAAATCATGGAAATTTTGCAAAATAGAAACATCACTAAACATCATATTTTAAGTTTTATTTTGTAACGATATATTTTTAAAGTCTAAATGTAAGCTAATTGATTGGCTGCAGCGATAATTGCAACCAATCAATTGGATTTGAAACTACAGAAATCCTGTTTGATCTGCCACGGGTGAAGATGTTAGGAGTGATTCGTAACCCTAGCCTAGCGAAGATGATGAGGACGGCGATATTTATAAAAACCAAGTGTCACTTTAAAACGGAAACAAGGCGGACTAGCGCCATTGACTTGGGGATATATTTTTGAAAAGAGCTCCATAATGAGATATAGAATGTGAACACAAAGAGCATAGGTTCCCTTAATTAGGACTGTAAATAATGCTTGTTACATATGAAAATTTCTATCATTGTCTCTGTCAAATGTTCTTCACCGTCCTTGTACTAGAATTTTTTATATGCAACGCCAAAAATGATATAAATTTCCTGAATTTTAATGGAATTAGCTTATCATCTATAAAAAAGATAGCTTCTATTCTATGCTGCTTAGATGGCATGATTTAATCTTATTAAAAAGTTAGACATTGGAAGAAGAAAATGAAAAAAAGAGATGTTCATGTTCATCTTTCAACCTAAAATCAAACCAGGCCGGGGTCGTGGTCCTTGATACTAACTTTCAAAGCACTTTCTTTCTCATATCGTTCAAAATTTATTGATC
Organism: Modiolus philippinarum; assembly: GCA_002080025.1. Taxonomy (NCBI): domain Eukaryota; kingdom Metazoa; phylum Mollusca; class Bivalvia; order Mytilida; family Modiolidae; genus Modiolus; species Modiolus philippinarum. The sequence continues at coordinate 55,040 of MJUU01024866.1, forward strand.
AGAAATGAAAAAAGGGTAAATTAGTAACTATAAACTAGATTTGCAATTGCAAGCAACAGCTGATGTCGTCCCTGGCAGCCAATTCGATGATTCCATCTTGTTCGCAGCGTCAAAATCTACCTAGAAACCAATTTTCGTTGAATTCGGACAAAGTTGAAATTTAAGACGTATTTAGTCGGCCATTTTGATTTGTTTTTTGTTTTTGTTTTTTTTTCTTTTCTTTTTTTTGTGCCTCCACTTCTTACTATGGTGTTCCAACTACATGCCAAGTTTCATTTGCTTACATCAAACGGTTTTCTCAAAATAGTCCGGACAAGAATGCGTGGAAGATGTGATAACAAGTGATGATATGTTTGCATGCAAACACAAGTCATCCAAACCAGATTCCATACTCACTTACTCTTTGAAAAAATGCTGTGTTGTAAATTTATCACCAAAGATTGTAATAATGTGTTCTAAAATATTTTTTATCCCCATTTAAGAATTAGTGTCTTAAGCTCGTTTTCGTGCTAGTAGTGCTTTGATTCACAGGTCAAATTATTCCAGGATTGCGTCAGAAAAAAAAGTTGCATTATAATGTTTTCATTATTGATTCATGGTTACAACCAATAATCCAAGCTTAATATGTGTATTTATTGATACTTTAACATGAAATAAATTTTTGGGGGTGACCTTTGACCTTGACCTCATTTTGAGGGTCCCGTCTTCCTGAACATTTTGTATGTTGAATGTCTGTTTGTATCTTCAATGGTATTTGAGCTTTAAGCAAAAAAGAAACCCAAATCGGACACCAAAATCGGTTTTGGTCCATGAGTCCAAAACGATTGGTCTAATAATTTTGGACCCATGTAACAAATGTAGATTTTAACGAGACACACATCTTTGCAATTACACGTTATCAGCTATCTGTTACAGTTTATGAGTTAATCCAATGACAAGGTCTAGGGTCAAAGTTCAAAGTGACCAATGACCTGTGACCTTAGCATTTTTAAAAGTAACACATATCGCCTAAGTATAATGTAAAAGGTTTCAGGTTTCTGTCTCTTATCGTTTTCGAGGGAAAAAACATGCTAAAAAATGTGACGAAACTTTAAAGGGCATAACTCATGAACGGTTCATCATAGAATTTCAGTCCTAATGTAACAAAGGTCCGTCATGACCTAATAAACATTTTGTCATACACTTTAACCAGCTATCATTTAGGGTTTTCGAGATATTCCAATCACAAGGTTTGAGGTCAAAGGTCAAAGTGACCAATGACGGTGATAATTTTGGAAATTTCAAGACCTTCCTGCATGTCTTTGGGTTGGTATTTACAATGGTGCCAAGTACAATTAAGATAGGACCACCCTTCTCTGAGAAAACGTTAGGACAAAGTTCCGGAAATTCATTGAGGAATAATAATAAAAAACAGAGTAAAAACAATAAGTCACCAAACTTCGTTTGGGTGACTTAATAATAATAATTATATGTCGCTCCGACTACGTCTGGGGCGACATAATAAATGAAAAAATATAAAATAGATATTGTGGTATAAAACTTTCAAACTGCATAACTCGGATACAACAAAGAGTACAAATTTTAACAATGGGCTACGCCGAGCGCAGCATGATACGACCGCAGCTTGTCGACCACTGAAATTCAAACAAGTTTAGTTTAAAGTGAATATGGACAGAGTAAATCAGATCTTGACACAGTAATTAGCTGGACACAGACTAGGGAGAAAAATCAACCCTTTTGATCACTTATGATCACTTATGAAACAGTAAGAGCTATTCAAAATCTGTTGACTACCAACTACAAGTTTATTTAATTACATCAAGAGAAATCCAAAGAAAAAAAATCCAATCAAAATCTGATGAAAAATAAAGATTTCACATATTTAAAAAAAGTTGCTATTTGGTACCTTTGATCCCCTTATAGCTTGGAAACGAAAAGAGCTATGCCAAATCCGTTGAAATATCACTGAAAGTTTAAAACTAGAGGAATCCAAAGAAAAAAAATCCCATCTAAATCCGATGAAAAATAGTAATTTTAGTTTCTCTGCATGTTTGCATGCAGATGTTTGGCCCCGTTGGCCCCTCATACTTCAGAAAGGAAACGAGTTATCAAAAATCTGATGGTGCTGCACCACATCAATTTTCATAAGGAATCCTTTGAAAATAATTGCATTAAAATCGGAATATTTTTTTTTGAAATTCTCCCCCGTTGGTTCCCATTTATCTCATGAACAGTACATGCCACGTAAAATCCGTTGGGCATAATCCAGATTGGAAATTTGCTAAGAGGCACAATGAAAGAAACCCCATCAAAATCCGATACATAATAAAGATTCTACAGTCAAATATGTGAAACACCCGATTTTACCCTTTTTGGTCCCTTTTTCTGAAACGGGCGGGGTAAGGAACATGAAATTAAAACCAGGGCTTAGGATATGTGCCAAGAAACATCATAATAAAATTTAAAAATGATCCGTCCACTATGACCAAAGTGATGCTGCCCATAGACACGACGATAATCAATTTTACGACTTTTTGGTCCCTTTTAGGAACTCGAAATTAAAACCAGGGCTTAAGCTTGTGCCAAGAAATCTGATACTAAAATTTGAAAATGATCCGTCCACTAGAACCAAAGTTATGCTGTCCACAGACGCTAAAGCAGACGCCAACGACGAATGGGCCATACCATACGACCGAAATATTTTTTTTTGCGGTCGTATAAAAACATGTCCCATTTCAATTGGCTTTTATTGACCAGATTCTCAAATTTTTTTATAATTCCCATTTTGTAAATTCCAAATTTCAAAATGTATCTATAACTTTTATATATATATATATATATATAAATTATAGATATATTTTGAAATTTTGAAAAAAAAACGTTATAGATACATTTTGAAATTTTGAATTTACAAAATGGGAAATATAACAATTTTATAAAAAAAAATAAAATTATCAAGAGAACTGCTCTACTACCAGGATCAATAAGGTACAAAGAATAATTGTTTATCGAAGGACTCACACGTTAGATAGTATAACATCATATCAGATTGCCTATATATGTATACTTTTTATATAGCCATGAAACAGGGATAATGTGCAATTAAGATCATTCAAGCTTAGAAACCATTTAAACTTGATTGATGGTATAAAATTACTTTGAAGACTTAATATCAATTATACATTTACAACATAATGCAAATTGAAGCTGATATTCTTCTGGACCACCTATTTGTCCTTCAAAGAATTTAACCTTCACCAAGGTCATACAAACTTAGAGCATCATATTGCAGCTGCAGTCAACTCATCTTCTGCATATGGTCATTTTGACTAGTATCCCACTGAATTTTGTGATTCGTTTAGATAGCATATCAGTGAGTTTGTTTTGAAATACAAATTCAACTTTTGTCAGAAACTGAAATCATTCCAAGTCGTGTAGCAATGTTCCTTCAAAGAAAACCTGCCAAGTCTTTATTTTTGGAAATAATATCAGAATATGATTACAAAGACCCCCTTAAAATATCGGGATAATATGATCTTAAATGGTATACTAGTACATTTTTTATGAAAAAGAAAGGAAATGGGGTAAATGTCAAGGAGACAACATCCCATATCCAGGTTAAAACGACCCAAAA
>MJUU01024867.1:2318-14557 GCA_002080025.1 Modiolus philippinarum
TACTACCTGGTTGTAGGATAATTTTACCATTGCCCCATGTCCCTACAATGTACTACCTGGTTGTAGGATAGTGTTACCATTGCCCCATGTCCCTACAACATACTACCTGGTTGTAGGATAATTTTACCATTGCCCCATGTCCCTACAACTTACTACCTGGTTGTAGGATAATTTTGCCATTGCCCCATGTCCCTACAACTTACTACCTGGTTGTAGGATAGTTTTACCCGTGATTATGATTTTACCACATTCTTAAATTTTTTGGATTTTTGAAGACCATTTGAGATAATGACTTTTTATTTGGTATTTAAGTTTACTTAGAGGATAAACAGATCAAGTATGTTTTTCATGTAGATTCATCTTTTAGGCCAGGTGAGCTATTGCCATCACTTGTTGTCCGTCCATCCGTCATCAGTCAATCAGTCATCCACAGTAAACCTTTTCAAAAATCTTCTCCTTTAAAACAAATTGGCCAAACTTAGTCTGAACTATTACCAGTGTATTTAGATTCAAATTTGTGTCTGAGGAGTCTTGAGAACCTTAAAACATGGCTACTGTTGCTAAAAATAGAACATTGGGATGAATTGCCATTTTTGGCAAATAACTCAAGAACATTTCAGATATCAAAATTCTGATACATAGTAAAAATAACTAGCATGACAATATCTATCTATCCTGCAAGTTTGAAGAAAATCTGAAAACCTTTCTTGGAGTTATTGACCTTTTGACGCAAAATTTTCAAAATTTAAGTATTGTTTATTTTTAAGAAAACAAAAAACCTATAGCAGATAGAAGTCAATGTTAAAATGCATTTCAAGATCTACCAATATAGAAATTTTAAAGAAAATCTGAATACTTTTAAAGGAGATATTGCCCTTTGTTGGTCAAATTTTTGTAAGTTTATACATTTTACCATATATTTCACAAACAGTTTGAGACAGATGTTAAGATTTAATGCAAAAATGTTCAGTATGTCAAGGACTACATTTTATCCTCATGATGGAAGTTGCCAAACTCATCCAAGACGTCTGCCAGCGGGAAATTTAGTTTAAAATTGGCTCTATGGGAAAACACATTCAAAGATCCTCCTCTGAAACTGCCTGGCCAATTGGAGCCATACTTTGTCACAACTTTCCTTATTTAGTCCCCTTTAAAAAAAATGGGTCTGGGAAGTCTGCATTATATTCAGGATGGCCTCCAGCAGGGCACTTAGTTTAACATTGGACCCTGTGTGAAAAATATTCAAAGATCTTCTCCTCTGAAAATATTTTTTCCTGTTGAAACCAAACTTGGTCACATTCATCCATTGATGCCTCTCTTTGAAAAAATGTGTCCAGAAAGTTCACAGTTGATCCAATGTGGCCACCAAAGGGAAGCATAGTTTAACATAGGACCCTATTGGAAATGCATACAAAGATTATCTCCTCTGACACATTACATCGAGGTCTATTAAAGTACTAGAAAATGAGACCCTTTATCATTGAGATTATTTGTAATGTCTATGCTAGCCTTGAGAGCCTCTAATTGTAACGGATGAATCTAGTTGAAATTCATACTCTGCCAGTTGCCCTTAATACTTTAAAATTTCATAAAATATTTAAAGAAAAAAATTTTAAGACAAATCTTATATAATATATCCGTTATCAAGAGAAAACCAACTTGCTTTGCACTGGTTCACAAACATTTCTTGCCAGATGCTCTCAGTCTGAAATTTCAGATATCTTTTTGCCGCCTAGGCATTTTGTATAGACCATCTTGTGTACCAGGCATGATTCCATCTGTTTGGAACTTTATTCTTTGCAAATAAGTGTTACATTTTTACCATTTTTTGTGAAGTAGTATAGATATTACACCAAGATAAACATAATACTGTTAAAAAAACATTTTTAAATGACTAGATTAATTTTTGAACAAGGTAGTATGTCTTTTTGTACTGACACTAACAATTTTCTCAGTTCATGGAATTTTTAATGGATCTTTTATTTTTAATCATAATATAAAGTCTGCACCTGTGGTTTTGTAAATTAGTTTGCATAGGTATTAAAAAACAAAATTGATGGGCATGTTACGTAAAGTCAATGGGAAGATTCTTCTAAGTGTACCATGTTGATCAAGTTTATTTTTTATCTTTATAAACTTGACTCTGAAGAAACAAAAATAGCTGGTTGGAATTAGGATATTACACAGGTGACAACACTCATTTTGTTTTCCAAATTCCATTATTTTAGATATTGAAACAGATAATTATCTCCCTTATCAGACCTCGTATATAGATAATTTGTTTGAGATGGGTTTTATAGGTCTACCTAAATTACATATTTCTATTCAATAAAGCGATTTGAACAGTTTATTTTGGGGTATATTGATATACCATGTGTCAGCATAAATTAGAATTTTTTATGTATCATGAATTTCGTTATATAAAGTCACAAGTGAGGGATTTTAAAGATTAATTTTACCTTTTCACACTGGGTTCAAAATTAAATTTGAAAAAAAATCATTGATATATCCTATGGGGTATATTAACGCCTATGTATATAGAATTTTTGTCAGTAAATTTTGGCATATTTGATAAATACTTCACCAAAAGCATGTCAAATCTGAGTTTGTACGAAGTTGGTAGATTTTCTCCAATTGTATGTGGGAAAGAAATTGACGACAAATAAGAATAAGAAAATTGTACAGATTGTTGTAATTGTATTTCAATGTCATGAAACAGGATACGAAAGAAATTTTTTAATAAATCTTGTCAAGTTTTGATTTCATTTAAAAAATATTATAGCATTTATTCCAAAGAAATGACAACTTAAAAGTATAATTATAAAGAATTTAATGAAACAAATTGCTGCCATTATTGCTCATGAAACTGGATACAAAGGAAATATGACCACCATTACTGTTAACAGAAAATAGCTTTATATTAAGGGTTATGGAGAAAAATTAAAGAAAAGTGGGAGTTCATTAAAATTGACGATCAATTACCCTGACTAAAAATTAAGAGAACAAAGTTATAAAGTACCTCTGTATTTTTTATATAATAATAGTCAATTACTACTAATTGAACAAAATAATAGCAATAATAATCCAATATGTAGACATTGCAATTATAAAATCTACCCTGTCAAAGTCATTATTACATATTACTTTGGATGAAGTATCTTTACTTGTCCGTTTCCTGATGTTATGTGTATCTCAATTGTCATAATTGAAGGTAATTTTAAGAAAATTGGGAGTTATATCAAAGAAAGATATAAAGAAGTTTCTCAGGTAAAGGTTATTGTCCTTTCCTGATACCTTCCTTCATATACAAAGGCATTGGGTTTTTAAGTTTCAGTGGAATACAAGACATATGAACAACACTATATAAAATAGAAGCCAAATAATAATATATTAAATGTAAGCTTAAAAAACAATAAGATTGAAAACTGTTAATGATTTAAATAAAGCAGTAATGTGATCTTTGGTGGCTTGTCCATGTAAGTTTTTGTCTCACCTTTGCCAAATAACAAAATACCGTAGTTACTGTTCATGTATTTTCTGCGTATGCTTCTCATGTTGCAAACTGTTGCAGCTATAAGACCTCCTATGACACAGGCAGCGTTAACAGTTGGGAACCAAGGAGACCTGTGATGCTTATGTCTGTTGGTTGTTAGTATGACATACAGTTGAATCTTTATGAATACATCTCTATTCTACATCCAGATGATGCCCTAACCCTTTAGTCATTCATGAGTGGTCACATTAAGTTGTTTGTAAGCAGTTAATACTGACTAATTCAGTTGTTTTAGCCACTTGATATGTGATATACTGTTGTAAGCAGTTAATACTGACTAATTCAGTTGTTTTAGCCACTTGATAAGTGATATACTGTTACGTCTTTATCTCTACATTCCAATTCCACACTCCGATGGTGGTACTTAACTCACTATCATGCATGGTTAGTAATCAAGTTTTTTCACAATCAGCTGAAGCATTAGTTCTGGCCACTTGATATTTGACATGCAGTTATTTGTTCATGGATACAGTTTGACTTCACACCCAGATTGTGTTCCCGACCCTATCAGTCATGACTGACCAGCCACTAGTACAACCTAATTCAATGGTGCTAGCCACATAAATTTTGCATACAGTCCAATCCAATACACAGTTTATGATCTAAATTTCTTTATGATGGCTGCTGTTGTAAATCAGTATGCAGATTTTAGCAATGCATCCCGAAGGTAGGACATATCCTGTGTCCACAATTAATTGTAGAATCTAAGAAAATCTGTAGCTGATGGAAAAATTGAATTTTTATTTAAGAATTGAATGCAATGTTTTGTAGTTTTATTGGAGTGTAAAAGCGTGGACCATAGCACATTTTGAATGAAGCGCGCTAGCACTTCATGTGAAAAATGTGCTTCGGTCCATGCTTTTACACGACAATAAAATTACAAAATATTGCATTCAATACTTACAATTACATTCTGTTTATGGAATGCAAGTGTTCACGCAAGATAACTTAAGGAAGATCATGGATGATGCACCATTTCCCTGTCTATATTACTCCGCCGTCTTTGTTTACTTTTGTCGTTGTCAAGGAGTCACGTGCTGGTGTAGTTTTACAGACTGATAAAACACAGTGATGGAAATAATCGGAGGTACTCGTAACCAATCAAATACGATGATTTCCATACGAAGCCAAATGAATGTAATTATTTCCCATTTAACAAGACAATCAGCCTTGTCTGCCTTTTTATATGTACATATGTACAAATATTTGGTTTCTGGATCATAACATGAGAATCTTCCATAACTATAAATTAGTCTCTGGTCTGATATCTAGGTCAAGTTCACTCAGAGGAGGAACATGAGATATCAAAAATTTGAAAAACAAAAACAACTTCAGTATCTGACCTTAGTTTTAATTAAGAATTGATCACAAGCTAAATATGGTCTTTGGTAAGGAACAGACTAATATAAAGATGCCTATTGTATTATATAGAGGCTGTGGTCCATGTGAGCAATGGTGCCTTTTAAGAGCCTCTTGTTTAAAGTTTGCATGAGATTTGGTTTATACAGAATCACTGTACAATTACTTATTGAATTGTTTCAAAAATCTTTTTAAATGCTCGTCTTAATGCTAGGTATTTGTCTAATTTTATCATGTGTTTATTTTGTTCTTTTTTTTTTTATTTCAGCCTGCCTACAGTGGAAAACCTAAGATATTAGAGCAGGGATCATTTACTAAAGCAGCTCCATCTAAAGAACAGAAACACTTCAGACATGTCAGTGATTCTATAGGCAATAATTACAGTCCTAATGCTAGACATCTTACAACTTCATATATTTATGATACTACAAGATTCTGTAAGTTTAAGAAACAACAGAAGTGATTATATTTATTCTTTTTTATGTTTCCCTCATGTTGCCCATAATATCCTTTTGTAATACAGAAACATTTCTGATTCTAAGAGACTCCATATTTCCTTTAGGAGAAAAAATATATGTAATTTTCTCACCTGTTTTACCTTAAGTAAAAAAGTTCGTTCGAAATGAAGAGCAGCTGGATCAAATTTTATCTATTTAAGTCTGTTCAATTTCAATCCATTTGAACAATCTTCTTGATATCCACTAAATATCAGAAAACATTTCACCCAATACAAGTTTAATAACAAGTTTTCCCATTCTAGGTGGATGGAAAAGGGATTCTGAAAAAAACATAACCTTGATTTTTATTAGCTTTACTCCTAAATATTCCTTTTAAAATATGAAATAATGACTTATGATCCTGTCCTCGGATAAATGATTAAATCTGACCAAGATTAACCCTTAACTATGATATATAGTATAAATAAAGTACCCAATAGTTTGAATATAAATATTTGTAAACCATAAACACTCTTATAGCCAGTTGCTTGTTACAATTAATAAAGGTCTTGATGTACCCCACAAGAAGATCTAGACCCCTATATTGGCCATCAATCAAATCTATAAAGGACAGCTTGTTCTTGATAACATATAACTATCAATCATTCCAATATGTCATCCATTAAAAAGTTTGATACGTAAAATATCTATGAGAGTGGAATATTGGACCTGTTGAACTTGTATGCAGGTTTTCAAAGATTATTCTTTGTTTACAATTGTACTAAAACACTGATAGGCCAATAATTGACATTATATGAATAAAAAAATTCTGAAGAATAGATAATCTGTAAAGAATTTTTGAGAGCAATAGAATTTATTCAAGGACTTTTGTCGGTATAGGAATTTATTGCAGATTTTTTTTTGTTTTGAAAAAATGACTCTGGAAAAGGATTTTCTTTTTGACTTTGACTAATATAACTCCTCTAGACAGATTCTTTTCAAAACAATGTTCTTAACACTTTAATTTTATCAAAATTTGGTTCCATAAGTTGGTGCATTTGGTTTCCTTTCATTTGAATTAAATTTGAGTCAATTATTTCATCTGTTCCTGTTTTTATATACTCGTCATATGACGTATTATGGTATACCAATGTCCGATTGTCCGTCCATCCGTCTGTCTGTCCATTTCATATGTCGCTCTCTAACTTGACAACCCTTTGGCCAATTCACTTCAAACTTTGTAGAGGTATTGGGTATGATGGCCTCAAGATCTGTATACTTTTTCGTGAAATTTCGATTTTTCTTGCAAGAGTTATGGGACTTTATTCATCAATTTTAAGGCAATTTTTTACATGTCACACTCTAACTTGACAACCCTTTGGCCAATTCGCTTTAAACTTTGTAGAAGTATTGGATATGATGGCCTCACAGTCTGTATACTTTTTCTTGAAATTTCGATTTTTCTTGCAAGAATTATGGGACTTTATTCGTCAATTTTAAGGCAATTTTTTATATGTAGCGCTCTAACTCTACAACCCTTTGGCCAATTCACTCCAAACTTTGTAGAGGTATTGGGTATGATGGCCTCACAGTCTGTATACTTTTTCGTGAAATTTTGATTTTTCTTGCAAGAGTTATGGGACTTTATTTGTCAATTTTAAGGCAATTTTTTACACGTCACGCTCTAACTTGACAACCCTTTGGCCAATTCACTTCAAACTTTGTAGAGGGATTTGATGTGATGATCTCATGATCTGTATACTTTTTCGTGAAATTTTGATTTTTCTTGTAAAAGTTATGAGACTTTGTTGTCAATTTTAAGGCAATTTTTACATGTCATGCTTTAACTGATAAGTACTTTGATCAGCTCACTTTAAACTTTGCAGATTAATTTCTGAAAGGGATATCAGGTTTAATTAAGTAGTTATAGGGGCTTCTGAATTGAGATACCCTTACCTAAATCATTTAAAATTTTGAAGGGTGATGACGGGCGTATCATGCGACTTGGCGCAGCTGTTTATTAGGCATCTTGTGTTCCGGCAAAAATATACTGTTGTGTTTTTGTCAATGATTGCTCAAATTAGTCTGTCTGTAAACCATTTAGATCTTTAACAGGCTTTCCGAAATGTGCCAGTCCGTCAGTCCTGACCGGCATTTTTGAGTCTAGACCGGCAAATAATTATCCGTGTCTGACCAGAGGACCGGCAAGAGATTTCATCTGTCCATTGGTTGTTGCCTCTGTTTATTTGCATGTCAATAGAAAATGTTTCAACGGGTCTTTAAAGTATAACATTCCTTGCTTTCTTAATTAAATTTTTGCTTTAGAATACAAGCTTTATCCAATTTTGACTACGAAATCACAAATGGCTGACTTCCGATTTTGTACACTAGAAGCGGAACGGAGAAAACACGATTTTTTCCCGGATTTTCGTCATAATGGTCCGGCAAGTTCATTTTCAGTCCGGCAATTTTTCTTGCTTGTCGGACCAAATGACCGGCAGAATTTTTCAACTTTCGGAAAGCCTGCTTTAAATTCTAATTATCAAAGAGTTACAAAGCTGAAGTTCAGTTTATAGCTATGTTATAAGGTAAAAAGCAAATTATTTGAAACAATGGTAAATATGCTATAAGGCTCAAAATCAAAGAATTTAATAAGAACAGATAGAGCCAAAGCAATGATGCCCTGACACTAGAACAACAGCAGTACAATACCGAAGGAACAAAGGACTGTTATTTTCAAAAATCAATCTCCAAAGACATGTCCAAAACGAGAACACAAAAAACAATGACCTTAGACAGCTACAAAGCACAGAAAATCAAAAAACACAACATTCAAAACCAATCAAAGCACTCACAGTGTGAACTCTCATAAAACTGAGAGTGACATCAGTTGCTCTAGAAAGGAATCATGTCCTGCTCTGTTACATGTAACAGCACCCGTCAAACAGTAAGTGAGTCATACTAGGTTCCTAGCAATAAAAACTAAACTAGTTCTAGATTTAGAATATATATATTTTAATATGCAACTTTGGTATTTTTGTATATAAACTACAGACGTATTCAGTAATAAACCTTGCAGAAAAGGGAAGTTAAGAAAATTCACTGGTCGTACATTCCTATTTCAAGGTTTAATACACAAGTACAACTGTTGAATATGAATTAGGGGACTCTGTATGCAAGAGCCTGTATGAAGTATTGCCTATATTATAGAAAACTTATGTATAAAATTGGGAAAAAAAACTTTTGAATTAGTAGCATACTAGCACAAAGTTAAAAACCTTCTTGTCAAATAAAAACCTCACTCATTCAATGGTTTTAATATATTGTTTTGATCTGTTTATTAAAACAGCACTTGAAAGTGATATCACCGTAATCTCCAGGAGTCCAAAAAATCTAGAAGACAAAAAAATCATATAATTTTATGTTTATAATTAGAAGTATTAAAAATTCATAAAGTTTTTAAAAGTATTGAGAGAGTTCATTTGAATTTTTTAAGACCAAAGATCCCTATTATTTTTTTTTCTGTATGAATTTCCATTCAGAAAGGAAATGTTTTGTTCTGAATATTTAAGATGTATTATTGAAAAGTCCTACTCAACTTGCTGAATTTTATCTTAAATATTAAATATTCATATCAATTTTGTTAAGTATATAAAATTTGATGCTTGGAATAGAATAGAAAATAACACTGAATTTATTACAAATTGTTTATTGATATTGACTGTTGTTGAAATATTAAACTCTTGTAAATCTGATGTAATTAAATATCAGTATTAAAAAGATTTGATTATAAAGAAAAAAAAATATGGTAAACTATGTAAAATTATTAGTAAAATTGTACATAATTATAATGATGACTCAACAGGTTATATCATGCACTACACTGTACAATACAGTAATAACTAGAAAATAAAGCATGCAAAATAACAAATTATCAAGGCCAGTTGGTTTGTCTAAACATAACCCAAGCCTTCTTATGTTAGGTACGTAGGTCAGTAATTTTTTTTCTTTCTCTCAGAAAGCCAAATTTGTCAAGTGATCTGGTGAGCAGGAAAAATAGAAGTAAAAATAAAACTTGAAATTTTGATGAAAATAAAAAGAAAGGAATTTGATTAGGCAGGATTTTGGTTAGGACAAACTAACCTATTTTGATTTTGCCCGAAGTATTTCCCTTATATACAACCCTTCCCAGTTAGATTTCTCTGTTATTTTTTGTCCCCACAGGGATGTTATCTCATAAAGTAAAGTCATGTAAAGGAAGTAATAAAAGTATTATGCAATGGCAGTGGCATTATCTTTATAGAGTATAATTTAAGAACCGACATTATATTCATTCTAATTGTAGTATGTTTCAAATGCTGCCCGACAGCCATGAAGTTGTCGGAGATTAACTTAACCTCAGCAACCATATTAAGTTTTGTGATTTTTGTAATCAGCCAGTGCAGCAAAATTAATTTGGGACATTATTGATAAAAAATATTTTGAATTACATGGGTTTATCGGAATCTCAGTGTCTGCAAAACAATGGTTTTTGTTTTTATACCCCGCCACACGTAGTGGGGAGGTATTATGTGATATCCTCAGTTGTGTGTTGTTTAGAACAAAAGTCAGGTCAAGTTCAATTATGGGTTCAGAGGTCCAAGGGGTTCTGGAGTTATGCCCCTTGAGACTTATAAATTTTGTGAATTTTAGGGTTTCAGACTGCTAACTTGTGAACCCAATAACACAAGGTCTTCAAACTTGGTATGCAAGTTTTTTACCACAAAATTCATGTCAACTTCGATTTTGGGTTCAGAGGTCCAAGGGATCTGGAGTTATGCCCCTTGAAACTAGGAAATTTTGTGAAACGTGGCGGGGTATCATGTAATGCACCATTACTATTTTTCAAGGTTGGCATGGGTTATAATTTAAAATACAAACATTTCATAATTTTGCTTTTTAGAAATATTTCATTTCAAGGAGACACTTCACTGTTCCAAACTGTTGGTGTGTTCGGTAATAGCATAAACAATTTCTTACACTACTACATAAGATGTTTTTACTAAAGTGAAGATTTTAAGGTACAAATGGAAAGTCAATATTTGTAAAGTTTAATCAAATGTTTCACGGAACCTAAGTTCTTTATAAACAGCTGAACCAAACAATGTAAAAACAGGCCTATTCAGTATGGTCATATTTCTATTGTTTGTTTATTATACAAGCAGTATTTGTACGGGAATTATTATATTGTAATGATAGCGACTTCTTAACTTTGTGTTTGATATTCAGTGCTGCTTGTATTTACACAGTATAAATGGTATTTTTATTATTACAAAAAGTTCTTTGAGTATTGTTGTACTTATACCCCATGAGAGGAATTTAAGATCTTCACATTTTAGAGTTTGATATCCAATAGTTTTCTAAATTTTTTAGACACAATTTATGTGATTACTTCTGTTTTAACATCAAAATTTTTAATGGATTCATATCTATCCTTGGAGCTTTCAAATTTAAGATATGCAAAAATCTATAAACAAGATGGATGTTTTGAAACTTACAAAAAAAAATATAAAAAAATCTGACTGGTACTTTCAAAATATTTTTTTTCTTAATGAATTATAGTAAGTGAATTATTTCCTTCAATGACAAGATAAGGAAACAGCATTAGCTGTACGAATGCTGTACTTTTCCTTAGTTGTTCACATAAATTCATGTACAAGATGAAATTTGTGATCCCTTTACCAAGAAGACTGCAAACCCAGGACACATACAAACTTTTTATTCTCTGGAGAAAATATTTTTTTAATAAATTCATTTAAAAATGGAAAGGTTTGCTCAACAAACTTTTCAATTATTAGTGGTGTTCAATCGGATGAAAATACCAACCGATTATCTATCATAATCAGTTAGATTAACCGACCGATTATCTGACATAATTGGTTATCTTGCAATTCCTCCTTTGATTTTGCTTTAGGACTTTTGAATATGTGTTTATAGTTTGAAGTACTTGTTTTTCATTGGAACTAATGAATATATTTCTTTTATTCTAAATGGTTTCGCTTGTAAATGTGAAAGTTGTACATACAAATGTACACAATAAAGAATTAGTTCCTTTGCTTAATTAAGATAACCGCTTCCCCCCATAAACCTATGGACTACATGAAGACTGTTTTGACCAAGTTTGGTACTAACTGGCCTGTTAGTTTTTCAATTGGGAAGATCTTGAAATTGTTCCAATAGAATCCAGTATTAAACTGTATTCACTGGCAGCCATCTTGATAGAATCAAAACTTGCTGGACATATTATAAAATGAGTCTATCTGAGGTGTATTGTGACCAAGTTTTGTTGCAATTGTACTGATAGTTTCAGAGAAAAGAATTTTGCGGTCGTATTATGGTATGGCGCTGGCGTCGGCGTCGGCGTTGGCGTCGGCGTCGGCGTCTGTGGACAGCATAACTTTAGTTCTAGTGAACGGATTTTTATCAAATTTTAGTATGATGTTTGTTGGCACAAGCTTAAGCCCGGGTTTTAATTTCGCGTTCCCTGCCCAACCCGTTTTTGAAAAAGAGGCAAAAAAGGGGCCAAAAAGGGGTAAAATTAGGTATTTTCGTGTCTGTGGACAGCATAACTTTGGTTCTAGTGGATGGATTGTTTTCAAATCTTAGTATGATGTTTCTTGGAACATTCTTGAGAAACGTTTTTTTCCTTTAGGTTTTTGCCCCACCCATTTCAGAATTAGGGGCCAAAAAAGGGTTAAATGAGGTGTTTTCACATACTTGACTGTAGAATCTTTATTATTTATTGGATTTTGATGGGGTTTGTTTCAGTGTGCTCCTGAGGAAATTTCCAATCTGGAGTATGCCAACGGATTTCACGTAGCATGTACCACTCACGAGATAAATGGGGCCCA
>MJUU01024867.1:15675-53336 GCA_002080025.1 Modiolus philippinarum
GTCTTACCGTTTCTGAGCTACAAGGGGTCAAAGGGGCCAAAAATGCAATTTTTCTAAATATGTCAAATCTTTATTTATCATCGGATTTCAATGGGATTTTTTTCTTTGGATTCCTCTTGATCTAAGCTTTCAGTAGTATGTCAACGAATTTTTTGTGGGTCTTACCGTTTCTGAGCTACAAGGGGTCAAAGGGGCCAAAAATGCGATTTTTCTAAATATGTCAAATCTTTATTTTTCATCGGATTTCGATGGGATTTTTTTCTTTGGGTTCCTCTTGATATAAGCTTTCAGTACTGTGTCAACGGATTTTTTGTAGCTCTTACTGTTTCGGAGCTACAAGGGGTCAAAGGGGCCAAAATTGCAATTTTTCTAAATGTGTCATATCTTTATTTTTCATCAGATTTCGATGGATTTTTTCTTTGAATTTCTATGGATGTAAAGTTTTAGTTGATAGTACATATTTTGCATAGCTCTTTATCAGTAAGTAATCAAAAGGGTTTTTTCCCTATTTTGTTTCTACTAGTAGCTAATAACTGTGTCTAGCTTCTTTTTGTGTCCATCTAATTATTGTGTCAAGCTCTTTACTGTGTCCACATTCACTTTAAACTACTTTTGTTGAAATTTCAGTGGTCGACATGCTGCGGTCGTATCATGCTGCGCTTGGCGTAGCCCTTTATTTGTATAAGGGATAACCCAAGAATTACTTTAACTTATTTGAGCTCCATTTTGGCAAGCAGTTTGTAAGAAGAGATCTTTATATATTTGTCCCATAGGCTCCAGTGTTAAATTATATTCCCTTCTAGTGGCATCTTTGAACCCCAAAAACAACGTTTTATATAGGAACCACCCAAGGACCGTTGTAACCAAGTTCATTGTTCCAATTGGCCCAGTAGTTTCAGAGGAGAAAATCTTTTAATTAAAATGTTCATGATGGATAGACAAAGAAGGAGGACAATGACAGATGATGGAAAGACTAGGGAATGACAGACGGATGACGGATGCAAAGTGATGGCAAAGTACATTCTGTTTTTAGCAAGATAAGCTGAAACTGATCAGGGAGGGCAAGTTTTCAATATACAAAAATGTAATAACTTTTCATGGCCTTCACATTTTTTCCTTAAAGGTCACATGTACTTTTAGTTAACCGATTATCAATCGATTGAAGAAAATCTCAATCCATTAATCACATCTGGATAGTCAACCGACCGATTTGAGACATTTCCCGATCATCGGAACACCACTATCAATTATTCAAACTTTGGCCATGAAAAAATTTCCGGATTCTCATACCCGGCCATCCTGAATTTTTCATCCACTGAAATAATTTTTTTTAACTCATTTTTGTTCATTTTCTTCAAAATTTAAAACATTTTTTATCATAATTGGTTAAAAATAAAAAGAACCAAATATTTTCTGCTTGCCTATCCTAATTTTTCAAAACATTGGAATAGAAAATACAATTTTTGTTTTCATATAAAGGTTTCAGTATATTTCCAAATTTGAAATCCCCACATTAAATCTGATGGGAGTTATTTAGTTCAATTGACCTCTATACAGGCAGAGCTTCATTGCAATGATTTTCATATTTGTTTTGAAAATTTTTAGAAAACTTTGCTTAAACTTTCCTCTAATGTTTATTCCCATAGTTACATTGTGTTTGTCTCTTTAGCATTTACAACAGAAGAGAATTATTTCCTGACTCCTAGACCACCCAGAGTAAGCAGCCCAGAAGACCCCAGACTGAGAGCATCATTACCTGCTCCACGTAGGAAGAGGTAAAATCTTTATCTTACTTCCTGGTTTTTAAAATAAATTGCAGTAATCATGTAAAATACTAATTTTAATAATTAAATGTAAATATTTACTATTCTTTCTACAATTATATTTTATTGTGTTTCATAAAAAAAGAAAGTGCTTTGATGAAATCTTCAAAAACTAATTTCATGGAGAATAATCTGTGCCTCTTCAACAACAAATAGTTATAGAAGTATAAGAATGTTGACTTTGATTTCAACAGCATCAATTTCCATTTTTCTCTTTTCTCATCAATTGATATAAGAGTGGAGGGTGGCTTATGGTTGTATATGTCAGTAAATTTTACACCATTTGACTTTGATATCTAATGTTATGTTATTATAATGTGACTTTATGATTATTAGGATCTAATATGATATACCTCCATCAAGCATGTGTGTCTTGACTTTGACCTCAGTTTCACAGATTTGTGTACATGTTGCAGCTTTTGTCGAGCATTCGGCAATAGTTGACAAAAAGCGAGACTTAAGTATGGTGATTCTGGTGGGGTTGGGTGGGGTGGGTAGGGCCACAATTGTTTAAGTTTTTTCTTGGGTCTGTTTAACATCAACTACCTGTGGTAGCCTATTGATATTTGGTATGCAGTTGCATTAGCATCAGTACAGATCAGTTTCAGTGGCATTTTATGTCTATGCCCCTGCAGTCATGCTCCACTGACTTCGAAATTTTGAATTGTTTTTTTTGTAAGTCCAGTTACAATAATTATAAAACTTTTTACATTGTCATCATGTTTATTTTGAAGCATCCACGACTTTTTGTTCAAAGAAGATTTACTTGGACAACCAGAGAGACTAACTTTAACTCCAAGGATTGGACAGAAACAACAAAATGGTATTGGGTTTACAAATGGGCATCAACAGCACACCAGACTTCCACCTATCAATTCTTCTGGGATACAGAGTGACTATGATGGTAGCAGTTATACAAATGGTAATTTTTTCCCCATGTGTATTTGCATGTCTCACATGTCTCTTGAAATTTGCATATAGATATGAGGACACAATGTAAAAATAGTTCGCTCTAAAATGAATTGATAATACAGATTGGGAAACCTAAATAATAATTTTATATTAGAAGAATTCACTTCTTCATGATAGTTTGATTTCAGGCAGATAAAACATCAAAATGAACTTACACCAGTCATATGAAATATTGTCAGTCTTTAAGGTGTGACTCTCATAGATTTTTACAACTAACATGATATTGTACCTGTTCTAATAATTTTTTGCCATTTTATTTAGAAGCTGATTGTCCTGATGATGGATAATTATATTTCCTGTGACATTTGAGGGGAAAATGTCATTGAATAAAATGGGCTAAATTCCTACAGGTTTAATTTGCTACTGACAGTGGTTTGGCAACTCACAGGAGATTCTCACAATTATATTTAAATGTTTAATTCTGAAGTGTTTTACTCCTATAATCTCCCTACATATGCGGGATAGAAATTTGCAGTATTCTTTTTACTTCTGATCATTAAATATCATAGTCTTTATATTTGTGCTGGTTAGAATTTCATGGTGACATGTTTCATGGAGACACATTCACCCTGTTATAATCTTAAATGTATGTACATGCTGCTAATTGTATTGTAACAAATCATAAAAATGTTTGAAGTTGATTAAATTAACCACAAAACACAAAGAGTGTATAAAAACACAGGAAATAAACTACATTGAACTATATGGAAGTACGATTTTTCTATTGAAGTTATTGTGTAAGACATAATTCTTTCCTGATTAGGTATCTATGTACCTGTAAAATTCTTTCATTCTGATCATTGATGGTGCTAATATGAATTATAAATGGATATTAATTCATTTCTATTAATAGTATGATATAATGAATTAATCACCAGTCTGCTTCTATTTAACATGGTATTTTTCTGAACTGCACAAGCAAACATTCAACCTTTTCATATCCCCATGAAAAGGCGGGGGATTACTGGGCATATTGTTTCACCCAATCCATCTGTCCACCCTAAATTTGATTTTGATTAATACTCAAATTCAAAACAGGATTGTTAGTTATATACCGCTACAGATTGGGATGTATTTATTTTTTCGTATCTGTCTTACAAATCCTGACCATTTTAAGGCATTTCCAATACTATTAAATCTAACAAATAGATATTTAATTGGTCATATTAACTGATAATGATTTTAATGTTTACACTTTCAGAGTTTTTATAAAATAAATTGGATTTTTTTCAACACAATAGAGGAATTTCTTTAATATTATTAGTGAATGTAGTACAGTTATATTGACTTTAAGAATGACCTTGGATTGAATTCAACAGAATCTCTGTCAAATATATTAACATTATTTAATCTTGGACAATTTGAAAACAACATACTGATAGAATGACTTTTTATGATTGTATCCTAAAATTAGATATAATTATTTTGTACCATTCAAATTATACAAAGTTTCATTGACCCTGGCAAATATTTAATGATATTAGGCAAGAAGTTATTTGTGTGTAAGATCAGTGCAAATTGCATTAATTTTTTGGAAAATTGGAAAATGGGGGTGGTTGGGGGGGGGGTACTATTTAATTTAAGAAATCCAATACTGCATGCTTTTAAATTTGTACAGGTAGAAATATAACAAACTTGAGGAGTGACTGTCAGAAATGATAGTGATCCCAGTGTACTCCCTGTCATACACAGAAAACAGTTTCTAACTTACAAACCATGGGTCATATATGAATTTCTGTTATCGTTAGTCACTAGTTTTATTACAAGGAATTCAAGTGGTTTATGAGTATATCAGGAAATTCACCAAATTCGAATCTGTTCCAATTGAAGCAAAGTTTTAAAGGTATGGCTGTAGGGTAGAATTCCAAAAATAAGTGGGCCTTTTGAATCTAAAAAAAATATCCAAACTTGGTTTCAAATATTTTTGAAATCCAAATATTGATTATGATTCTATTGATCAAACAATATACTTATATAATGCCTGCGAGGTAGAATTCCAAAAGATAAAAAGTGTTTCAGAGCATATGGAAATTTACCGAAATTGGAATCCTTTTTTCAAAATCCAGTCAGTGAAAATATTTCTAATAATTGAAAAAAAGTCTGTAAGTATGGTTGCTAGGTAGAATTTAAAAAAAATAAGTCGCTTTTGAGAGTTTCAGGAAATTTACCAATATAGAAAATCATACACACAGAGGGTTTGAACTCAGAGGGTAAAATATAATAGATTAAAATAAATAAAATAGATAGTTCTCCTGAGAAACTTCAGTACAAATTCCAGCCAGATAGTGTGATTACTGTCCTTTGATGGTCTTAATACAAAACTTATCTGCCAGTATTATGCATTGGATCTTATGTGAAATTAATGCATTAGTTCTTCTCAAACTATATGAGCATTCACTCTAACCTTGATCAGAATAGTCCTTATTTTGTATTTTGTAAATGAACTGACAGACCCACAGACCCATCATGTTTGCTATGTAAATACTTGTCTCTGCAACAACATAGATATAGATTATAAGATGTACAGACATGAAATATTTCCATGACATACAGAGAAACCAATATGAAAATACTTAGTATGCTGTTATCCATCTTTTTGTTATTTTCAGAATTTAACAACTTAATACAAATGATCGGCTGATAAGAGATATTACCTTTAAATCATGGATATAGTTATTTGCACAAGTATGATAAATAAGAACGTTAAAAATTAATTGGAGAAAATATTAAAAAGATCTCAGCAGAGAATTTATTTTAATAAATGTTGACTGACTTAAGTTGTTTTATTGCTAAGATAGGTGATGTTACCTGGTTACTAGGTATATCTCCTCTCATTAATGAATGTCATTTATTTATTTGTGTATCTATGTGAGGTTTGAAATGCACTGAATGCCACACTTCCTCATATTCTTGGTGCATTTACTGTTTGTTTTAAATTGCGATATGAAGGGTATAAAAATGACTTGTCAATTAAGTCAGTCATTTTCGTTATGACTGCGTGCTTAGGGATAGTTTTTGAAAGGTCAGCATGAATGAAATAGAATTGAATTTTTTCAAATTTAACATATTCATTCAGAATAAAGGAATTGTCCCCATTAATACATATATTAATGGAGACAATAATATAATAAATACCCCCACTTAGAAATGGGGAGTATATTGTGATAGGGATGTCCCTACATCCATCTGTCCTTCCTTATGAATCGCATAAGTTACTGGAGCATAACTTAATGAATATGAATGAAACTTTCACAGATCAAAACATCAAAAGTAAATTAGGTCACTTCGACCTACATTTCATGCATGAGTGATCCAGGTTAAAGTTTGTCTTTGGTTTACAATACCAATTTGCATCTTCAGGGATAGTTTCAATTGGTGATTGTTTAGCAGTCTGAAACTGTATTATTTGCACAGAACTCAAACTGATGAGGGGATAAGCTGTTGTTTCTGACTGCTCCTTTCCCTGGTTTTAAGTCCCCTACCGGGTTTGCCGAAGGGACTTTAGGTTTGCACTCCGGCAGTCAGTCCGTCAGTCAATCAGTCAGTCAGTCAGTCAGTCTATCCGTCAGTCTGTCACACTCAGTTTTCCGGACTTTAAGAGATATTTGTCTTATATTCGGTATGTAAGTCTACCACCATGAGTTACAGATCAAGTTCGAGTTAGGTTCTGTTCTATTAATTTTGGATGGAGTTGTGGGCCTTTGACTTCGAAAATTTTGGTAAAATATAGGTTTTCCCGGACTTTTTTTCTAAACCGTTCCAGATATGAAGCTTATATTTGCTATATGAGTCTACCACTATGAGTTACAGATCAAGTTCGAGTTTGGTACTGGTCCATTGATTTTGGGCAGAGTAATGGGCCTTTGAGTTAGAAAATTTTGGTAAAATATAGGTTTTCTGGATTTTTTTTACTAAATCGTTTCAGATATTAAGCTGATATTTGCATTGTTTATAATCAACCACTTTTGTTTACAGATCAAGTTTGAGTATGGGTTGTGTCCATTGATTTTTGACAGAGTTATGGGCCTTGGTCTCGGAAACTTTTTCTTCTTTAACTATTTTTGCTGGTATAACAAAGAATTATTCCATTGGTAGGGGACTTTTGTATTGCCTTGCAATATGATCCACGCTTGTTCATTATCTTTTAAATTTAGGGTTTTCAAATTATATGAAACAATTGTGCCTACACAAAATACTTTCTGAGTTCTTATTTTTTTAAGCTACCCAAGCTGGGCCACGATTTCCTATTAATGACCTTATTGTGTCTGTTGAAACAGATATACACAAATCCATAATCTTAGATGCAGGTATGATCTTTAAATTAAGCACAACAGAATATCTTAAAATGCAATGGGACACAGTTTTATGTAAAGAATATGTGAACTATAGAATGGGACATACAACAAGGTATTCATGTAAACACATGCAATACAAGTTGCAATGAAATATCTATCCAAAATATTATTTGAAAATGATTTATTTTTACTCACATTAGTACATATTTACTTTTGTTGAGTAATGGCTTTTGAAATGAATTTTAATACGAACAAATGATTAAAGTATCTGTTATTGTCCTTCCTTTCTTGAAAATATGCATATTTAAAAATCAAGTTCATAAGATCAAAAAATGTAAATAGAATTTAATCATTTCTTATATTCTACTAGGATGCAATTTAAAACTTAATAGTATACAATTTTCACAAGATAATATTGGTATTGATAATATGTATATATAAATGTTTTATTATTGAGAAACAGGTAGACATAAACTCTGAAAAGTAATGTGTCTTTTAAGATTTAATTTTGCTAAGCACAAAATATTTATATATATTTTTTGGCCAACAAAGTAAATAAAAAGGTTATTATTATTTGCTAGGCATAAAATATTTGCACCTTTTTGACATGAACTGTCATTAAACAATCATTTAGGTACTATAAATTGCAAGTGTAACTTTCTATGAGAGAAGATTAAAAATTTTTTAATTTTGACTAAGTCCTTTTTACATCTGTTTATTTATTTTACATTTTTGTCTAGTATTTGTTTTTTCCCCAAGCTTAAATGACTTTATAATCATGATACTTTGTGTTACTGTGGAGAACATTGGTCAACATCATAATTCAGGTTTTTCACACACCCACTTCCTGTTTGCTGATACTTCAAAATCAGTCATGATATTATGTAAAGACTTTATGTCTTCTGTTGGACGGAAAACTGTACTGATTCTAATGTAAAGCTAAAAGGCATTCTCAGATCTGTGTAACTATATTTCAGTTACAAATAGTTCAACTCATTCAAAATCAGATTTCAGTCGGAGATATATTGGCTTCTATTATTTATTTATGTTAAACTTGGAAGTTGTACTGTGTGTTTGCTTGTGTTGTACCTGTTAAGATGATATTATATCCTTTTACATTATTTAAACCTCTCATTTACAGATAGATATAACATTGAGATGGCTACCCTATAGGCGCGGAAGCATGTGCTTCCACACACTTTCAACAGAAACTAACCAAAATTTCACCCCCATTTTTTTTACCTAAAAAATATTGCCAAATGAGTGCTTGCATGATCCTTAGAATATTTGACTATATTTTTCCTGTTACATACCATGGAAGAGCTATATAGAGGATTCCTTTATGGGCATTGTAATTCAGGGAAAAAGTTAAAAAAAATTTTTAGCAAATTTCATCACTGCTCATTACTATCTTATATATTTTCAGATTTTTAGGTTTTTCATTGAAGATCTATTTGAAATTCAGTCTACTCCTTTGAGATAATTAACTGTCCCATATTTTCATAAATTTGTGAGTTATGTTTTCTTCACAAAGCCTTATAAGGGTTTGAGATTTTGTTGTGTTAATATAAATTTTATTTGTCTTCTTAAGAAGCATAATTCTTCTTTTAATAGAAGATTTCGATCATTACCCAAGTGTAATTCCCATATCATATATTTATACATTTGTTTAATGCATCAAGTATGACTCAATATAATGGCTAGTCCAATTTCAAAACATTAACTTTGAAAATAATCTAATTATTTTCATAATGAAGAATTTGTACATAATCCATATTTAACTTTCCTTATTGAGCTGGAGTTCATCCAATAAAAGTATAAGAATTAAAATTTTAAAGTGGCACTTTTGTTTGAATTTCACACAATGGATGCATTATTTTAAGTTTTAAATGCTTTAAAGAAGACTTAGTAGATTTAATCAAATTTAAATATTTATACATATTGTATGAGTTTGTAGATCAGTTATTATGAGGATATAATGTGTAAATTACCTGTGAAATTCATTTAATTTTTATCACATAACATACAGTGGCTTTATTTCCTTAGTAGAAAAAGGATTTCTGCTCAAATCCTGTCCACATGGAACCCCAATTGTACCAATGATTCTATTCAGTTTAGACAAAATACCTAGAAATGGATGTAAGGGAACTTCACGAAATATATGTTTTTGATAGCTTTCTTCTGTAGTCTGGGTCCAGTTTATACAAGTATAGGTCTAGTCAAGAGGAACATAAATATTCCAAAAAAAATATTAGGTCAGGTCTAAGGTCAAGGTCACAGAGGTTAAAAAAGGGGTGAATTTGGCTGTTTTCACATTTTGACTGTAGAATCCTTATTATTTATTGTATTGAGACAGGGTTTGTTTTATGTTATTGCTAATGAAATTGCGCAACTGTAGTATGTCAACAGATTTGAGGTAGCATTTACCATTTTTGAGAAGCAAGAGGCCAAAACGGGGACATATGGAAAAAAATGAATTTTTCAATTTTTTGTCAGATCTTGATGCAGTATTTTTCTGTTAATCTCTTAAAGCATGTTTAAACAGATATTTTTAGCAATTAAAACCATTTCAATAAACAAGAGGCCCAAAGGGGCTTCATCTGTTTCAGAATATAGGGGTTAAATTTGGTGTTTTTATGGTAATAAACAACTTTTGAACTATGTAAGATAGACTTTTAATACTTGCCAAGTGTATAGGTCT
This sequence comes from Modiolus philippinarum, assembly GCA_002080025.1. Taxonomy (NCBI): domain Eukaryota; kingdom Metazoa; phylum Mollusca; class Bivalvia; order Mytilida; family Modiolidae; genus Modiolus; species Modiolus philippinarum. The sequence continues at coordinate 25,467 of MJUU01024867.1, forward strand.
TGTCAAGAGGAACATAAAAATGCAAAAAATTTAGGTCAAAAGTCAAGGTCATAGGGGTCAAAAAGGGGTATTTTCATATATTTTACTGTAGAATCTAGGGACATATGTAGTGTTTCACAAAGACATCTTGTTTTTTATGGCAATGTCATTCATTACAAATGTACCCAGGGTATGTTGAAATCCTAACAGTGTATATTATAATGAAATGTGTCATATTACTTGAGCCTATTTATAAACTAGGAAATACTCTTCATGTACAATGCACCATGCACAGTCCCGGCTTGTGAATAGGCCCGCAGCATCCTCTGAGCTTGGAGTATGAGTCTTCCTAACAGAGGCACCTGGATCGGTTTTCAGGGGCTCCGGCTACAGAGCTGCCAGGCGCGTCCCCAGTTGGTGGATAGGGGAATGCCCTGTCTATGCGGGGTAGTCAGGTCATAATACGGAAAGCCTGACCGTGAACCATTGTAGCCAAACTGTTTGAAGAAACGCCACGCTCCATGCAGTATAAAGACGCCTTCTATGTTTCTCTAAAGAGAGCAGACGCACTGGGTGTCGTATGGAAGGCTAAATTTCCTGCCCCTACCCATTTCTCTCCATTTTCCAGTGGCAATCAAAAGTCGTTACCCTGGTTATCCCTTCCACCTTTATTTCTTTCTTCTTTTACTTACAATTTTTTTAGTTGATTAATTGTTTTCCTCCTGATATAGCTGAAATATTGCTTATTGGATGTTTAACTCTAAGTAATCAATCAATCAATCATGTACAATGCACTTCATTAGATTGCCACCTTTTTGGATCAAGCAAAATTTTGATGATATACGAGGGGTGACAATTTTTAAGGGAATGAATAGCATGGAAACTATGTAACTTTTTGAAAAGGAGACCTTCAAAATGAGGGCTACAAACTAGGGACTGCCATTAAAGAGGGAGCACGTTTTAACCTGGATATGGGATGTTGGCTCCTTGACATTTACCCCATTTTCTTTCTTTTTCATACCTGTAAACTATTCATACCACTTACTCCGGAATGTAAAAAAATGAACTCCTAAACGCAAAACTTTTATTTTTTTTTCAGGAAATTTTCACAGTAATGGACTGTATTCAGTGCCGTCATACCAAAATGGCAGTATTGAAGATGAGACAACTAAGTCCACTGTGTTTAGTGTGGATAGTGGTAAACCACCCTCTGGTTACTTCTTACCAGATATGGATACTATTTCTGAAAGACCATCAGAGAATGGTTTGTATTTATATGTACACAAGGTGGCAATTGTATTTGTGAGTTTGGGAATAGAGGATGCTGATAGGGACTCTACATGTGTCTCTAATTGAATTTAGATCAACATAAAAGTATAATAAATGACTTGATTAGGAGTAAATGTACAAGAGGCAATGTCTTAATTTATACATGGTAACCAAAGCAATGAAACAATTATTTTGTTATCCATCTTGCTAGTCTATATGTCAAATTATGTTGTTGGGAATTTTGAGGTTTATATAACAACAGCATTTAATAGATCCGAAATAAAAGAAACATCCATTAATAAGTTAACATATATCATTTTACACATTCAATGAGAGCCTATAACACCACCCTTAAAATTTAATTAGTCACATTTCTATAAAAGTCTCTTGATTTTGAACAAAACAGACATTTAATTGTTATATTTTCTTAAACACATTTTAATTAGCTCATCTGTCTCCCTCCTCACCCAGCCATATGATGGCAAAAAAAATGTTGTTTGAATTAACTCGACTTTATCCAAAGCAACCTCACAAAGATAATGATATAGAAAACAATCAATATGAAACCTCAATATAGAATTTTTATTATTCTATGTTTGAATACATTAGACAGACATTAAAGTTGAACATTTTCAAATAAAATTCATGCAAACCACATAATTTTTGTTCTTATAAGGTCAAGAGATTTCTTAGAACAAAACTAATTTCCTGTTAATAATGAAAGGATATGGAGTAAATGCAAATGAGACAAAGTCTTTACAAATACATGGTAAAACTATGCAATGTAACAACACCTTTATTGTTGTTCTTCATCTTGAAGTCACCATGAGGCCTTCAACAATGAGCTTTACTCTTACCTCACAGTAAGTTGAAGACGGCCCGTAGCACCAGTTTGAGTGGAATTCATTGTTAGATGTCGAGCAACACTACATTCATGTCTTCTTACCTGTTCCTACTCTTCACTTGTTCTACTGATGTATTTTCCATAAAATAATAATGATTGGTTACATTTTGTAGGAGAACATGAAGACAACAAAGAAGAAGAAGAAGCAGAAGAAGAGAAGGAAGAAGAGAAGCCAGATATACAGAAATCATACTATGAATTACATGATGATTACAGTAAAAGTATACTTAATGTAGAGTTTCCACCATTTTACTTCTCAACACATGGACTTTCACGACCTCCAACACCAGATGAAGAAGACAGAAAAAGGTAATAAATTTGGACACAACTTTTAACCTTTATTCCAGGCATCAACAGAAAGGATTGAAATGTCATTAATAATATCCTACTTAAGCACCAAACTAAGTTAGTAGAAGACAAGAAAAAGATGGAAAATAGACAAGTCACATTACTATTTTTCATCCTTACTAAAGATCCAAATAAATTAATAATCAGATGACTATTTTGATATAAGCTTATGATTATACACCCACTTGTGGGTTGTTGGTATATTGGAATATCCTTGTACGTCAGCCAGTCCGAAGTTTGTTACATTTTTATACGACCGCAAAAATGTTTGCGGTCATATAATGGTATGGTGCTGTCGTCTTCGTTGTCGTTGTCGTCATCTGTCGACACTTTTGTTTTTGGGCAATAACTTAAGTTCTAGTTGATCAATCCTTATGAAATTTTAACACAATGTTCCTTGGCACAAAAGGAAGGCTTGGCATAGTTTTGGTCATTGGGGCCCCACCCGTTTTTAAAAAAGGGGCCAAAAAGGGTAACATTTGATGTTTTCACATATTTGACTGTAGAATCTTTATTATATATCGGATTTTGATGGGGTTTCTTTCAGTATTCTCCTTAGGAAATTTCCAATCAATAGTACGTCAACAGTTTTCACATCGCATGTACCGTTCATGAGATAAATGGGTCCCAAAAGGGGGAAATCTCAAAAATCTATTTTTTTCATTTCTTGTCGGATTTTGATACAGTTTTTTTTCATTAGATTCCTTATGAAAAATTAATGTAGCGCTCAACTTTTATATTTTTGGTAACTTGTTTCCTTTCCCAGCTATGAGGGGCTGAACGGGGCCAAAATTGCAAATTTGCTGATTACCTGAAATTTTTATTTTTCATCGGATTTCGATGGGATTTTTTCTTTGAATTCCTCTTGATATAAGCTTTTAGTATGTCTACGGATTTTGCGTAGCTCTTACCGTTTCTGAGCTACAAGGGGTCAAAGGGGCCAAAATTGCAAATTTTCGAAATATGTGAAATCTTTATTTTTCATCTGATTTCGATGGGATTTTTTTCTTTGAACTCCTCTTGATATAAGCTTTCAGTTATATGTCACGAATTTTTGCATAGCTCTTACCGTTTCCGAGCTACAAAGGGTCAAAGGGGCCAAATTGCAAATTTTCGAAATATGTGAAATCTTTATTTTTCATCGGATTTCGATGGGATTTTTTTTCTTTGAATTCCTCTTGATATAAGCTTTCAGTAATATGCAATCGAGATTGTGTAGCTTTTACCGTTTTCGAGCTACAAGGGGCCAAAGGGGCCTAAATTGCAAATTTTCGAAATATGTGAAATCTTTATTTTTCATCGGATTTCAATAGAATTTTTTTTCTTTGGATTCCTCTTGATGTAAGCAGTCAGTAGTATGGCAGCGGATTTTGCGTAGCTCCTTCCGTATTCGAGCTACAAGGGGTCAAAGGGGCCAAAATTGTAATTTTTCGAAATATTTGAAATCCTTATTATTCATCGGATTTCGATCAGATTTTTTTCTTTGGATTCTTCTTGATATAAGCTTTCAGTAGTAAGTCAACAAATTTGGCATAGCTTTTCCCGTTTCTGAGCTAAAGGGGTCAAAGGGGCCAAAATTGCAGCTGATTCAAGCTCTTTGTTGTGTCCATTTAATTACTGTTTCAAGCTCTTTACTGTGTCCTCATTCATTTTGAATTACACTTGTTCAAATTTCAGTATTTGACATGCTGCGGTCGTATCATGCTGCGCTCGGCGTAGCCCTTTATTCTCAGCTACTGATGGGCAGATTTATTTCAAATTTGGCATTTGACTTTATATATGGGGAATGCGTCATAAGAGAATTTTTCATCTGATGATATGAATTTCCTGTTTGATGGGACTGAGGCATTTTTCCCTTTTTCCCAACATGTGCAGCTTTTTTTTGCTTTTTGTCTTGCCCGCGACGAAAAAGTCATGGAAGCAAGATTTAGGGATAGTGTTTCTGGCTGCCGCGACGGTGTCAACAATTGCAAAATATTGTGAATTAACAAGCTTATGTTAGTTGTAGGTCCATAGTATTTGGTGTGCAGTTACATCATTATGGGTACAACTTAAATCCCTACTTAGTTTATGGCCATGGCCCCTTAGTCATGCATGAACAATCACTTTTAGCAAGCAGTTTGTACAGCCTATACCAGTAGTCCTAGGCACTTGATATTTGACATGCAGTTGCCTCTTGGGGAGTACATACCGATTCCATGCCCAGATGGTTGCCCTGGCCCTTTAGTCACGCATGAATGATCACTTTAAGTTTTTAGCAAGCAATTTGTACAGCCTACACCAGTGGTCCTAGCCACTTGATATTTGACATGCAGTTGCATCTTGGTGAGTTCATACCGATTTCATGCCCAGATGCGTCCCTGACCCCTCAGTCATGCATGAGTGATCACATCTTTTTTTAAGGAAATTGTTTACATAGTTAAAGAATTATGTTTTATTTTTATGGCTGACGCAGTAGATCAATGTGCAAATTAAAGCGATGCAAAGGGGGGGGCAGACAAATCCTGTGTCCACAGTTTTTTGGTGGGGGATTTGTAACTTGAGAAAGATTTATATTTCTATAGATTATTGTATTTGAAAAGGGGAAATGACATGAAACAAATCGAAGAACTCAAGTCTTTCATAAGAACATTCAACGTGAAGATTATACCTGTTACTTTTAAAATGGTAACCTCAATATGTACATTTAAATGATGTAGAACATGGGGATTTTTCTTTATAGTTCAAGAAAATGTGGTTGTATATTATAATAACATTTTGTAGATACTACCAGCTTATTGATACTGCTATAGAAAATGAAATGGTGGCCCCATTGGAGAGGGAAACATTACAGGGAATTTATAAGTTTGTTTCTGCCACCCTGAGACAAGACAATGCAGATGCTACAAGGGATTTTGTTATTGTAAGTCTGTTTTCATAGCAGTGTATATATATGATATCATAATAGAATTAGACAAGTTACACACATTTTATTCCATAGGTTTTTTCCTTCGATAAATACTGTAAAATGATCATGTATGATTTATGGCTTTTTTTGTGAAAAAATAATTTAAATTTGAATGAAATGCAAGTGAGAACAAGGGCAATGGCAACAAATGGAAAAACAAAGAAACAAGGACATAACATTTGCACAGCACAGAAAAGAAAAATGAAGACACACGCACACATACAAAGATGAACAACACAGATGCAATAGAAAAGCATGGGCTAGATCAGGTGTACCTGTAGAGTAAGCATCTCCTGCTTCTTATAAGACAAGTCTTTTTTACTGTGGTGTGGATGATAAGGCACCATTGAAAGTATATAGCGTGCAAATGGAAGACGAGGGAATTTAATACACTAAAATGTAAGATGAAGGTCGTGTCTGATAATGCATTGCCAAATAAAAGAGCAAGGGTATCCGAGATGTGTTTTTCTTAAACTGCATGAAATGTGTTCTATTTACAAAACCCTAGATGAGTTTTTACTGTCCCGAACAGTAGGATGAGACAAGCTGTATGCAATCATGGTCAGCAGAGAAAGTGTTGCAGTGAAGAAAACTCAGACAACTTGGAATAAGATATCGCCTGTTAGCATGAAATGAAGTGTCTAGAATTTTTCCATTTTGATCTTTCAAAGGTGTTTGAATCTCATTATCTTTTTGGATTCTTCTACAAGAAATTTTGTCAAAAGATATTTTATAATGTAGGTATTATTTTATGGTGTAATATTATATTTTTGCTATTTTATGCATCTTGCAATGGTTAAATCTTTTTATGCCCCCAGATGGAGGATCAGGGACATTTTGTTTATGTCCCCAGATCACGGATCTGGGGCATATTTTTTTTGTCCTGTCTATCTGTCTATGCATCTGAAACCTTAATTCTTGGCTATAACCTTTGAACTATTAAAGATAGATCATACTTTTCAAGTATAGAGATCAAGTCAAGAGGAACATAAATATACCCCCAAAAATTAGGTCAAAGGTCAAGGTCACAGATGTCAAAATTTAAGTCTTAGGTTCCATTTTCATACGTTTTGTATGTAAAGAAAGATAACTCTAACCAAAATATTAAGATTTCTTCCATTTTTCAAATTTATTAAACTAATTCAAGTGGTGCTGGGGGTAGATGTAGTGTTTCATAAACTCATCTTGTTTTACAGGAAATGAAAAATGACAGAAGACATGCAATAAAGAAAGGAATGTTAGATTATATTTTACAAGATGAAGAAGAACAAGATAGACTTGGTTGTCCTGTTCCATTTAAGGTATACTGCTATGAACTACTGTGAAGTGTTAGCCAAGGCCTAAGGGTTACTTAATGATGGATAACATTATAGTGTTGTTCCATTTTATTGTTTCACAATGTGAAAATAATGATTTTTATTTAGTTTATATTTATTGCTTATCTCTGCAATTTTTTAATCTATAAGAAAGAGGAAATTCAAATACCAAAATAAGATGAAAATAGCTACAAAATATGAAAGACAAAAATGTAAGAAGCAGAAACAGTGTTTTTTTTATGAACATTCATTAGTGGAATCAAACTTTACCCTTTATCAACACTTTGGACAGAACTACTGAATATCACTAGTGTAAGATTTCCTGGAGATAAAGTATTATGTGCTTTCCCTGGCTGAAGATTCCCAACATTATAATCTATTGCATTAAATACAGCGCACAATTTTCAGATGTACTAGAATTTGGAACATCATTCTATTGAAATCTGCAATATTTCAAACATTGTTGAAGAGGAGTAACTCAAGTAGATAAACAGACAATATTTATGTGAATTTGGTTACTAAATTGAATACTGTAAGAAACTAATTCAAACATTTGTTAAAATGATAGACAATAACAAATTAAAAAGCCTGGGTAATTGAAGCTAATTTAACATATTCATACATTGGTTTTATTTGTACAAGTATTGTTTTTGCATATATACATGTATAGTAACAGGGCTCTATTTTGTCGACTGAAATGGTCGCCTAGGTGACCAAAAAATCCTATTGGCGACTAAAAATAAAAACTAGTCACCTTTTCGGCCACCAACTTTTTGTGTTGGCGACCATAAAAAAATCGTACATATACCCTTTTTAGTATTTATACTCTTTTACATCCCTATTTCCTGGTTGTTCCTTCAACCTTTTACTTCTTTCTACTTTTACTCAAGCTTCTTTTATTTGATTAACTTGTTTTTGTCCTGGTATAGCTGAAATGTTGCTCACTACACTTTAAACTAACTTATTAATCAATTGAACTCAAGAGCAGTCTGAGAGTCAAAGAAGGCTTAATTTATTTATCGCTTTTCCAGTGGCAATCAAAACTCATCGCCCCAGTTGTCCCTTCCACTTTATAACTCGTATTTTTCCAAATTATTAAACTCTCCTACCCCTACCCATTTCTCATTTACAGTGGAAATCAAATCTTGATGCCCCAGTTGTCCATTCTACATTGATCTCCTTCTTTTACTTAAATTCATTAATTGATTAACTCGTTCTTGTAGTAATATAGCTGAAACATTGCTCACTGGACATTAAACTCAAACTTATCAATCAATCAATTTGCCTGAGTAATCTTTTGATCCACAGGTTTGTTGTATTATGATCTATTACAGACAGATATACTAAAATAAGTTGATAAGAGATTGTTAGCAACATTTTAACCTGGATGTTTAATAGAGTGGTGCCTCTCATAATATTTATGTAATTTTCAGGAATCTAATTCAGCAGGAAGGTTCCAGTACCCTTGGCATGACATGGTCAATGAGATGAGAGAATTTATGTCCACAGATCTGTACATTACACATCCTGTAATGTATAAAATACTGTATGATTTTGAGACAAGGTAAATCATTGTTAGACTTTTTCCCTCGGTAATGATGTTTGGGGGGAGGGGGGGTGGGGGTGGACAGGGTTAATGAAATGAGAGAATTTATGTCCATAGACCTATATATAACTTATCCTGTTATGTATAAAATACTGTATAGAAAAAATATGAATATCCAAATGTTTAACATCAAATTTTCAGATCCAAAATCCTGCATATAATAAAAAAGTTATCAAAGATAAAAAATTCTATTCCAATGCTATTTAGTGGTAATTCTTCAGTTTTGCCAACCAAAAATGCTAATTTGCATATGTAAATTAGATTTTGTGACATCACTAATTAGATTCACGAAAGCTCCTATAAGACAGAATACTAATTTTTATAGGTTTTTATATAACAAAACAATTATTGTCCTTTGATTTACCCTTGGCATGACATGGTCAATGAGATGAGAGAATTTATGTCCACAGATCTGTACATTACACATCCTGTTATGTATAAAATACTGTATGATTTTGAGACAAGGTTAATCATTGTTAGACTTTTTCCCTGATTAATGAGGGGTGGGGGAGGGGGGGGTGGACAGGGTTAATGAAATGAGAGAATTTATGTCCATAGACCTATATATAACTTATCCTGTTATGTATAAAATACTGTATGATTTAGATGCAAGGTAAATCATTGTTAGACTTTTTCCCTCGTTAATGAGGGGTGGGGGAGGGGGGTGTGGACATGGTTAATGAAATGAGAGAATTTATGTCCATAGACCTATATATAACTTATCCTGTTATGTATAAAATACTGTATGATTTTGAGACAAGGTAAATCATTGTTAGACTTTTTCCCTCTGTAATGAGGGGAGGGGGGAGGGGGGTGGAAAGGGGTAAATGAGATGAGAGAATTTATATCCACAGTTCTGTATATAACACATCCTGTTATGTATAAAATACTGTATGATTTTGAGACAAGGTAAATCATTGTTAGACTTTTTCCCTCTGTAATGAGGGGAGGGGGGAGGGGGGTGGAAAGGGGTAAATGAGATGAGAGAATTTATATCCACAGTTCTGTATAGAACTTATCCTGTTATGTATAAAATACTGTATGATTTTGAGACAAAGTAAATCATTGTTAGACTTTTTCCCTCTGTAATGAGGGGAGGGGGATGGGGGGTGGACAGGGTTAATGAGATTAGAGAATTTATGTCTACAGTTCTGTATATAACACATCCTGCTATGTATGAAATACTGTTTGATTTTGAGACAAGGTAAATCATTGTTAGACTTTTTCCCTCAGTAATGTTGGATGTGTGATGTGGGACATTAATCTAAAGTTTTAAATCATCAATAAGCAAATAATTACAATGAAAATACATGTCAGTTTTGAATCCCTCTGATATTGAGATTCTAATTTTAGTTAATAATAACCATTTTTGTGTGCTTTTTCATATGGCTAAAAGTTTGGACTTAAGGTAGGTCACTCCTTGTGTCGAGAATTTTATGAACTTTATATTGATGGTTCATTGTGTTAGAACATTCTCAATAGATAATTTCGAGCAAAAAATATTATAGGTCAGTGTACTCATTTTAGTGTTATCAGCATTTGAAATTTTGGTGGTAAGCCAAACCCTTCTAGATTTTCTTTTGATGTTGCATTGAGAATTTGTTTCTTCAAACCACTGTGAAAGGAATATTAAGAATTTCATAATTTTCTGTCACTAGTCTTTTATGGATGTATATGATCAAATTTTGAACAAAAAAGTCGAGGGTCAATGTGCAAAAATTGGAATGCATTATCATGGACAATAAAACATAGAGGTTGAAAATTTGGCTCAAAGGGGAAACTTGACCAGTGACCCACCTGAAACGACGGCGTTAACTTTTACTATATACAGGATATTTTGAAAACCCTTTGATATAGGAACATTATATTTGGTCCAGTAGTAGTACTAATCAAGTGCTACCTGACGGACATAACATTATGTGACCTTGACCTCAATTGCATGGTCCAGTGAACACGTTAAATTTCTTTGATTAGATCCATATCTCAATAACTGTAAGTGGTAGGTCAATGATATTTGGTATATAGGTTGGTCTTGAGTAGTACATGTCAGTCTGGCATATGACTTTTGTCCTTGACCTCAATTTCACGGTCTAGTGACCACGTTAAGTTTCTCTGATTAGATTCATATCTCAATAACTGTAAGTGGTAGGTCAATGATATATGGTATAAAGGTTGGTCTTGAGAAGTACATGTCAGTCTGGCATATGACTTTTGTCTTGACCTCAATTTCACGGTCTAGTGACCACGTTAAAATTCTCTGATTAAGTCCATTTCTCAATAACTATTAGTGGTTGGTCAATGATATTTAGTATGAAGGTTTATCTTGGGTAGTAAATGTCAGTTTGGCATATGGCTTTCGTCTGTGACCTCAATTTCACGGTCCAATGAACATGTTAAGTTTTTGTGCTTAGGTTAGTTTCTCAGTAACTATAAATGGTCGGTCAATGATATATGGTATGTAGGTTGGTCTTAGGTAGTACATGACAGTTTGTCATGTGGGTTTTGTACTTGACCTCAATTTCAAGGTCTAGTGAGCATGTTAAGATTTTGTGATTAGGTCATTTCATCAGTAACTATAAGTGGTAGGTCGATGATGTTTGGTATATAGGTTGGTCTTGGGTAGTACATGACAGTCTACTATATGGCTTTTATCTGTGACCTCATTTTCACGGTCCAGTGAGCATGTTGAGTTTTCAAGTATCTTTTAAGGTTAAAGGCCCCTTTTTCAGTTCAATGTTAAACCTATGGAAATTTTATGTAAAATCCCCAGCCTTAACGGCTTGTTGGTTCTTCACCAAACTTTGTTTGCAGATACCTGTTTCATTTATGCATACAAAGCTACCATTCGTTGCAAGTTTTATCAACAAATGAATGAGTTATTTATGATAATCAATATAAAAAACGGCAAATCATTCGAGCAGACCGCATTTTTGTCCCAGAAAACATCCAACTACCACAAATTTTTCAAGATTTTTTCTGCAAAATCACTAAATTTGCTGATACTGGCATAAAATAATGGTAGCTTTGCATGGGAAATTGTCTCAATAATTTGCAGATACATTTTTGGAATAAACCAACAAGCCGTTAAGGCTGGGGGTTTTACACAAAATTTCCATAGGTTTAACATTGAACTGAAAAAGGGGCCTTTAACCTTAATGTATGGTCAATAATATTTGGTCTGTGGGTTTCTCTTAGATGGAACATGGCATCCTGCTATTTGGCTTTAGCCCTTGACCTCATTTTCACGGTATAGTGAACATGTTTGGTTCTCCAGTATCTATATCAGTGGTAGGTCACTGATATTTGGTATTTTGGTTTTTGGTTGTATATAACAGTTTGCTATATTGCTTTTGTCAGCCAACATGTTGAGTTTTCTGAATTGGTCAGTCTAAGTTTTCACATCAGTTTTGCGAACAAGTAGGGACAGGCAAGACATCAATTTGGGTCCACACTTGTTTAAAAAGTGAATGTATATAGAATTTCACATCATGGATTCAGTGGGGGTAATGGCAGGCAAGAATACATACAAATGAAGTACAGTACATGACAATACCATCAATTATCAGGTAAAGTTTTTGTGCAATGAAAGAGTTTGGTGAGATTCAGACCTTCAAAAGACTGTTACATTAAGCAAGGTGCTGAATAAAATGAGGGTTAATTTAACAAGGTTTTATTTTATGTTCAAGAATTTTAATACATACTGCTTTTATTTTTGTTAGATATGGTAGGTTTAGGTTGATAAATATACCTGCATTGAAGAAACAAATGCCTGTTACCATGGAAACATTTTACAAGGAGGTGAAGTTGTCAAGTGAAAGATGTGCCATGAGATTAGAAGAGGAATGGTTACAGGAGTGTTGTGACTTGATAGATAACAATAGGGATTCTATAGAGGAATGGATGCCTCAAGATAATCAGGTTATTTCTTATACATCTACTTGTCTTTTTAACCGGCTAGTTTTCAATTTTTAGCTCACCTCATGAAGTGAGGGGGGCTTATGTGATACCCCCGGCGTCCGCATCTGCGTCAGCGTCCGCGTCCGGTTAGGTAGAATGGTAAAAGTCCATTCCCGCTTACTGACATGGCCCACATCATCCAAAAATGCATCAGGCATAGTATTGGTATGCCTGATGCATTTTTGGATGATGAATGGAACGCATGCCACGGATGCTGTCTCTGACCTACATTTTACGCATGAGCGACTTGGTTAGGCAGAATGGTTAAAGTCCATTCCCGCTTACTGACATGCCCCACATCAACCATATTGGTTTGTATGATGCATTTTGGGATGACAACAACAATGCATGCTTCAGATGCTGTCTGTGACCTACATTTTGCGCATGAGCAATTTTTGGGATGACAACAACAATGCATGACTGAATCTGTTAAAAAGAATGAATATAGTCTATTCCCTTTAACTAACATGTGCAACATGTGACAATGCTGCGCAACTAGGTGAGCTTAGCAGGCTGTGGCTGCTTTCTATGTTTCTACAGATTTTTTGACATGTTATATACAGTTCACAATAAAATATGTACCATTACATTAAACTATTGGACTAGATAGCTGTCTAGAAACTTGGAATCTGTTATGTCAGATATTTTGTAATTCCTCGCCCATTATTTGGACCATTTGAGATTATGCACAAAACAAACATGTATTTTAATAATTTATAATGATAGAAAATATTATTCAGCAGCATGAAATTTCTCACAGTAAAAAACAAAAATTATATTGCATTCAATTCAAGTATTTTACGGATATAAGTTTGATTGCAATATTTTGAAGAAAGCATGAAAAACAAAAAGAAAGAAATGATTTCTTTAACATGCATAAAAAACAAACAAAAACAATATTGACTGAATATTTAAGAATATCATCCCTAATGAAATGTCAGTTGCACAAGAAGGCTCTCTTTGTAGCATAACATTCCCAATATTCAAACATTAACCCTATATTACATGTAGTTCAAAAAATGCAATAAAATTTGCAGATGGTGTTATGCTTTTAGATGTTATTTTTTTTTTTTTGAAAGATTGTGATGAATAGGTTATCAATAATTGTCAAAACCAATATGAAATAGAATTTTCTGATTCTAAAATCTGATTATAAACTACATTTGTTACCATTCTTCCAGGAGTTGAGATCACAGAAGATGGATCGTTTCTTTGAAAGTGTTTCTTCATTGATGTCAAATTTATTACGAAGTTGTGTTACAAAGTCTATCTATGATCTGGTAGATTTAATAGAAGAATACTTTGAAGGAAACAGCTACGAGGGGAAGTATGATATAATGAAGGGACTAGGATTGCCATTTAAACAGCATGTAGTTCATTTCTTTATGGTATGTAATAATATTAAATTGATTTCATGTCTGTGCTAACAATCATGGAAAGTTGAAAGGATATGGAGTAGGAGTACCATGAGATAAAATACAAATTTTAAGAATATGAAACAAGTAGGACAATGATTTTATACTGTTCTTCATCTTGTAGTTATTATGAAAACTTTTTAAAAAATCATACTTTGTGAAAAATATAAGACCAGTCCAATCATTGGTTAATTCATATTAAGTGATGTGGATCTTTTATGTCCATTTCATTGATGTTAGATTGTGTATAAGTATGAAAATACAGTAGAACTTCGATGACTTGAACTGCAATAACTCGAACACTATAGATGCTTCAAACTATTTTTGTGGGCCCTTTGTTCAAGATTAAACATAGTTCAAACAGTTTTCATTGATTCCTTGGGTGTTCAAGGAAGTTCCACTGTAGCTTTTGTTTTTTTAACACATTGTCTGTATGTCATATGTTTTTCATGATTTCCTAAGAATGGTCAATATGAAAAAAAGGATTCAAACGTAAAAGAGTTGTTTACAAAATATGTTTGGAAACAGGAAGAGGGGATGGCTTTTGTTTAGGAATTCAATAATTTACCTTATACATGAATGTCATTCTTTAAATTGATCCTATAAGACAGAATACTAATGTTTATAGGTTTTTATATAACAAAACAATTATTGTCCTTTGATTTTGTTAATTATAGCAAAACCATAAGTAGTTCAATGATATTATATTTATATTTGTATTTTATTATGATTCTATTTTGCTAATTGTTGTTTACAGAAGTTTAATATTATAAAGGTATAACTGATTGTGTTTGAATCTTGAGATGATTTCATTTCTGTCAAGTTTCAGTTAGTTTTATCTGTATTGTTAGAAAAAAAAACATAAAATGGGGTAAATAATGAAAACCCAAATAGCATTGAAAAACATTGGTCTATATTTTCCTGTGCAAGTTAGTTATATCTGGTTTAAGTGGAAAGATTTTTTAATTAGCATATCAATAGACCATTTTGATATTGAAATTAAAATTATCTCCACTTTGACTATAAATGATTAATTTGTTACATATACATGTAGTCTCTAACATTGTTTCCAGTTTATTACGTATATTTCGCACATCGAGATAGTTAAATTTACCCAAGGTTTACCCGAGAACTTTAAAATGTGAAAATTTAACTAAACTACAGAGAAGTGATTATATATGATATTTTTGATAAAAATGTCATACCGTATATTTTCGATTATAAGTCGGTTCGATTATAAGTCGGAAGGTCTTTTCGTGAAGAAAAACTTTGTATTTAGCATTGATCACGATTATAAGTCGGTCGGAGATCGTTGTCAAGTTGTGTACCAAAACTTCAACATGAAATCGATATAATTTATTAAATGGCGTACATTGGAATAAAAGAATTCTTCTACATGAGATAAATGATGCGTGTGAAGCATTTTACATGAGCTAAAAGCAGCTTATTCACGGTTCTAGCCAAGACATTGTATTAAGGGGGAATAACTGAAGTTTGTTTACTTATATCATACGACCAAATACCCAAAGATATGATAAACGAAATGAGATCAAAAGTACGTGTTTCCAATATTAAAAATTTTTACAGCCGGTCTAAAATTAGTATTAAAATATAAATTATTTCTTTTATATGGAATTAAAGTTAAAAAAATAATAAACAGTATTGGAAATGTGACATAAGATATGATATGACATTCCTAGGAGAAAGGTGTTAGTTATTGTCAGTTTTCGGTAATTAGTGAAATCAACTTAGTACACAAATAGTGAAACGTAAATGCACATAAAGTACCTCCATGATGCTGAAATGAAAACATCGTGAATTTAGTAAGAAAACAACTAAAAAATGCTTATTTCTTTTATTAAAAGTAATAAATAATGTGTCAATAGAACCAGATGATTGTTGAATACCGGCAAACTGTATTTGGTCATCATTGAATGTATCTACCGGACATTTTACGTTCTCGACTTTCCTCCTTGGTTCTTGGTTACTCTTATAAGTCGGATCCCTTCTCTGGAAATGAATTTTAGCTCCCAAATTTCGGACTTATAATCGAGTATATACGGTATTATCAATAAACTGAGTTATCTTAGACATAAAAATGCAAAAACCATTTCGTTTTCCAATGATGCAGGTGTTAATTTCATCAAGATACGGTTGCACTATTTTTAGAACCTAACACAAGACATTTACATGATTGACCAATCAGTAAGTGAGATCAATTTCCATACATGTTGTTTATTAAATTCATCTAACACCATTTGGGAAGTATTTATTTAGAACAAGAATTAGAGAAAGGGAAATAACTGACCAATGTTTCTCATTCATTGCATAGTTAGATTTTTTTTCTTCTTTTCTATATTTTCTGATGTTTCTCTCTGTTAGGCCCACATTTTATGTTAAAAAAAACAAAACAAAAAAAAAAGCTTCTTTCAAGTATTATTTCTCCTTATTATGTTAATTTGCAAGGCATGCACTTTGTGTTTTGTAGTGACTTTTATTTATAAAGTTATGATAAAAATGTGTTAATTGTACAGATTATAAATTGTATTTCGGTATGAAATAGAAACTGATGATAAAAGAATTCTATTTTGGTATAAAGTTGGGGAGATCTCAGTTTTATCTGATTTTGAGGGAAGAAGCTTCAAGATAAAGTGGCTTAAAAATCAGATCTTTCTCGATTGCCAAAAGGCAAAAATCATTTATGGATAATTCAGCTTGTTAGCTCCCCTAGCTCAAGCATATTTCTATACCCTAAAGGAAATGATTTTATCTCAAGACAGATATTTGATGTAGGAGTCCATGATTTTGTTCTGTAGGTATCAGGAAATATATTATTCATTTCACTGGAATTAATGATATGTTATGCTACACGAATGAGCACATGGGAGAATAATTTGCCATGTTTTTATTAGTTTTGGTGAAAGTGCACAAACAATGTGAAATGCTTACTTAATGAGTTTGTATATTAAAGCTCATGAAAATCTTGCTTCAAATAATGATTTATTTTTTAATGTATCAAATTTATTACATCATTATGATAGAGTTTACAGGTTTGATAATTCAAAATGGCCCTAAACAAATTTTCATTTCATGCTATTGTCAAACTTGCTGGTATCATTAATGGAAAGAATCAAAAGATTTGAGAATTTTAGAGCAAATAAGGTAAAATTGCAGAGCAAATCCAAAGGGCAAAAAGACAAATAAATTGCAAAACCAGCAAAAAACTTTAAACTGCAATATTCCTGACTTTGTTCAGGAATTTTAAAAGAAATGATGGGTTAAACCAGTTTTATGTTGTGCCAAACCTCCCCTTACATTGCTGTACCTTGTCAGTATCTGAAAGCAACTCAACAACAATTTGTTTAAAAAGGTTGAAGATAATGAAAAGAAATGTTCATCCTAGTACTAAGTGAACAAGAATGTTGAATCACAGTTTGGACCGAAAATCAGAGAAGGAAATGAATAAATATGGAATGACTGTACATGAGACAAAAAAAACAAAAAAACAAAAAAAACTGGTCATGGTATTTGACATAGCATCAGTCATATCAAGGAATGTTACTTTTATTGTTGATCTTCATCTGAAGTCACTATTAAGGTTTCAACAGAAGAATGTCTTACTCATCCCATACAGCTAGTTCAGGAATGCGGATTGTACCATTTGAAAGAAAAATTCATTAGAAACTACACACCTTAATTAGTGATTGTCTTATATAAGACATTAGGTTACCGGTAATCTAACTCTTTTAATGAGGTATTTACAAAACAAATTAGATAAAAATATGTTGATAATGAAATTGTCTGATACTGGTTGCCTTTTACACTATTGACTTAAAGAATATATATTTTATTTTTCAGATTGAGGATACCATCAATGTAGGATTAAAATTTCTGCCAACATTCCCGGACATTTGTGATTTTTTCTGTTTAATTATAGACACAATGATAATGAGTGTGACTAAGTTACCTTGTATAGATACTCTTCTGTTTCAAAATACTGAGGATATTGAAAAATTTATCAAGACAGTTTTAATTGAAGAGGAATTAGTAGTCATAGCTAAGGACAGAATAAAGAAAATTGTTATGACAAATAGTCATGGTCCTGAAAAGTAGGTAACTTATATCAGAAATAAAGAAAATTGTTATGACAAATAGTCATGGTCCTGAAAAATAGGTAAATTATATTGGAAATTCAGAAAAAGGTCAAGAAAAATAGTGATGGTCTTGAAACTTCAGAAATTCAGAAAATTGTTTTGACAAAAAAGCAATGTTCCAGAAAGTTTATATACTGTGAAAGTATTATTGTTCTTGGGGTTCCAATTTTCGTGGATTTCGTGGTCCGCTAAAACCACGAAATTAAGTTCCAAATAAAATACATTTTTCTCTAGAGTTTGAATGGATAGAATTTGAAACCACGAATTTAAGTACCCACGAAATAGTGATATTTATGAAAACCACGAAAAATGATGTCCACGAATAAATGTACTTCCACAGTATGTATAGTTATATACCTGCAAGTGAAGTTTAGGGGGATATATAGGAATCACCCTGTCCCTCTGTTTGTCTTTCTGTCTGTCTATCAGTCTGTCCATCTGTTAATCAATCTGTCTGTCTGTCCACACTTGTTGTAAGCACAAAGGATTTTGTTGAAACTTAACACATAAGGAAGGACACTATATGGAGATGTTCCTTAAGGAATATAATTATTGTCAGAAATCAGGAGGGGAGATAAATCAACTTTGAGTATTCATTGATTCCATCTGTGTAGATTACCTCATATAAAGCACAACTCCTTTTAAACCACTGGAAGGATTTTGATAAACTTTAAACAAAGGAAGGAAACTTCCTTGAGATGTGCATAAACAAATCTAATTATTGGTCAAAATCAGGAAGGGTAGATAATTTCGACTTTGACTTTTCGATGAACAGATTAATTTGAACAGATTTCTTCATAAGTGCAACTCCTCTTTAACTACTTAATGGATTTTGATAAAACTTATTTCAAAGGAAGTACACTTTATGGACATGTGCACGAAGGGAATATAATTATTGTCCAAAATCAGGAAAAGGAGATAACTTGACTTTGACTTCTTATTGATTTTTTTCTGCCTTGATTTATTTGGACTTGACAGTTTTTCAAAAAAATAATTCAAAGGGTAGATATTGTTATTTAAAGCTGTGGGATAGAAACACCTGTTGATTGTAATCCTTTTGAGAAGTTGTTTTCAAAGTGTTGTAACGAAATTTCTTTAATTTTATGATTTTTGAATAAATGTCAAAGAAGCCAAAAAGGGTGAGTCCTATCTTTTTTCTGATTTTGACAGAATATGTTCCTTGGAACCCTTGTTAAAAGTTATTTCTTGAGGATATCATTTTGTGGTATTTTGTCCTTACTAGTACTCTGTCCACACCCACATCAGCTCTTGTTTATATCTGAAGTTGCAGAAAATTTTCTTGCGATATAGTGATTGCAGTTCAAGGTAAGTCATGTGTTACCAAAACTTAATAAACTATAGGCATGACAAGCAATGGTGATCTAGACAAAAAGTACTTCATGTTAATATTTGAAAAATTCATAACTTGCAATGAACATGCTGATATTAACATACAACAAATAAATATTTGTAAACTGTTATTTTCAGGTATAAGGAAACATACAAACCATACCTCCATCTAGTATCAGATGATTCAAAGACAAAAGTTCAAAGGTTCATACAGAGAGACAAATCATTACGGGACTATGTTAGTGAAATAGAAAAATTAAAGAAATTAAAATCAGAAGTGTCTTCCCTACCTGTACTTATACCTATGCATTTATTTCTACTGGATTGTACAAAGATAAATCATGTAAGTAGAAATTTCTATTATTTCATGAGTTTTTATTTTTGTTCCCCTGTAAACCAAGTTTAGGGGGTGGATAGGACTCCCTTTTTCATCTTGTACACATCAATTAATGAACATTTTAAATTATCATTTTGTTTTTACTGGAAGTGGAATAGTGAAGAGACAGGAAAAATACAGGACATCATAAATTTGAGTATTTTTTTATAAAAAAACCTGTATTGTAGTGATGTGACGCTTGTATTTTATTGATCTATTATATATATCAAAAACTAGAATCCTATATCAGTGACATATTAGATCAGTATATACTCCACAATTGCACATCTTACTATATTTTCAGTGGTTAATAGAAAGAGTGAACTTCCTTGTTGACGTGATGGTTACGAACATTCGGGAAACCAGTCGGACATTTAATACAGGAATTTGTGAACAATATAACGTTATTCTAACAAATGTTTCTGTACATCCAGAGAATACTGAAGAACTAGTCAAACTGAAAAATTATGTAGAAAATCTCAAATGTGGAGAACTTTTACAATTAAAGGTATAGTATGATTGCTTTAGAATAATAATGAATTAGCGAAGAAAGATATTCATACATGTAAAAAAAAACTGGTGTGAAGGATATGCATTTACTTTTCCAAACCTTCCAGCCAGGCAATATTCTCAATATTGGAGACAATCTCCCAATCTGATGTCATTTTGTCTCCACATCAGGAAAAAGGTAAAATTCTTGGTGATAAATGTAATTTGAGCATTTTATTTTCTAAAAGTGCATTTGGAAATGAATATCACAGGGTGCAGCATGAAAAAACAGAGGAGTTAATACCATGTTTTTTTTTTTTAAATATGCACCAGGAAACTTTTTCACAAAAGGTATTTTTTTGGATTTAAAAATTGCAAATGCATCTATAATTTCAACTACTCAAAGATTTTAAACACAACAAACTTGTTCCTTCATCAAAGAAGTTTGCACCATCTGTTTAAACCGTAAAATAATATTTCTAGTCTTCAATATCTTTTCTCAGAAGCTAAAGTAGTAAAAATTTGGAATGTTTTCAGAATTGGAGACATCTCCTCATGAGGAGACGGTGAATGAAATTGGGCTTGCTATATAAAACAAATCATGTCACACATTTGATAAATCTTGGTCCACTTCGTCCTTTTTTGGTGAACATATCAAGATAAGCCATGGCATAAGGGAATGCCCATTTTAGAATTTCTAAATAAAATTGAATTTTTTCCCCAGATTTGGAGACAAAGGGAGACAATTTGTAACTTCCTAAAGGCTAAAACTGACTAAATGTATCTGGATTGAAGACATTCTCCCAATTAGGAGATTGTCTCTGATATTGTGAATACTGCCTAGCTGCCTTCACTAACTGTTCTTAAGATTTTATAAAAAAAATTGTATTTTTCACTGTATTTACACAAAATTACACAAAATTATAAATATTGGGGAAACATAGCCATGTTGACACTTGGAGAGTGTTGAAATGAAATGTATTATACAATTTAAGTTCTAAAACATCCAAAACAAGATGATGCAGCTGAAAAGATGGTCCAAACTATTCATGATGTTCTTCGGATTGCTGAAAATCAACTGTATATAAAGATAAAACTCCATCACAATATATATTTTTGGTACAGTCAAACTTTGATTGCTTGAACACACAAGAAACTAATGAAAACAGTTCTAGCTATCATTGTCGAACTGTGTTGAATTCAAACAAATGTTAGAAATAAAGTTCTAGACATCCATGGCGTTCGAGTTATTGTAGTTGGAGCCATCGAAGCTCAGCTGTATGTTAAAGTAGGTAATATTATGTAGTTCTCTTACCAATAAAAAAACCTCCTTACATATTACATGTACAACCATTTATCAAATTACTATTTTCTCAGTATAAAGGACTTTATATGCTTGAAAACTGATTGCAGGAACATCAACAAAACCAGAGTTTGGTTAAGTAAGATGTTTATGCAAGCTGATTTATTTAATTCTTACAACTTTAAAATGGTTAGGTTTTAATCTTGATGCTTGTTTATATTACAGGATAAACAAGAAGTAGCTGTTGGTAATGTGATGTTTTTGTTGGATTATGCAGATTTACCAAAAGAAGACATTGTTCATAACACCAATACATTTAGTTGGGCTGACAGAATAGCCCCAATTATAGTGAACAGGTTAATTTAGCATCAAGGTTTATCAAGCAGTACCTATCATAGTAAACTGTTCAATTTTACATCTGAGCTAGTCAAACAGGCCACATTTTAGCTAGAGAACACGTAAAGATCAGTTGTTTAGATCCATACTGCACATAAAGTATATCATTTGCACATTTTGTAAAAAGAAAAGAATATGACAAAACCTAACTTACAAACATGGGTCATAGAGGCATATATTCAAAACTGAAAATAGTGCTTCATAAGTTTTTAGGATGACAAAAATGAGGACTCATAAGTTGACAATCATCTGTTATCACTGCTGTTAATACTGAGTTTACTAAAATAACAGTCTTATCAAAGTAAACAGATTATTGAACACATGGAAAAATTAAACAAGACACATGATCAAGTTAACAAAGAGGTCAGATAATTTAAACTGGGATGTCTGTAGTTTACAAATAATCTTTGAATCAATTTTTCCAATGGTAAAAATATCACAAAAATATGATATTTGTTCCCGATTTTTATCACATCTTTATTATTTGCTATTACCGGTACCTAATTAAAAAACAATTTCTTTACAGTGACAATGAGCTTCAGAAAACACATGATATATACAAGAAACGTCTTCAGGATAGAAAGAAGACTTTCAAAGAAACATTAAATGCCACAGCTGCTAAAGTGAAGGCTTTCACAGGAAAACATAAAATGAGTGAAGATGAACAGTATCTCAGGGAATTACAACAAATTGGTAGAGATATTGAAGACTTTATGGAAGAGGTAAACAACATATACTGTGTCAATAGAGCTCTGAGGAGCAGTCCTAGGGTGGTTCTTTACCCTCTTTTGGTAAAGAAATGAGCTTCAAAAAATTTCGGCAGTTTCTTTAATTTTTATTTTATCAGCTACATGCATACGACACTGCTTGTTGTATATTGTACATGAAATAATAAATTGTTTCACATGAACATTTCTTAATTGTAGTCCATTGCCAACAAAAGAATCACAAAACAGTTATACATACATAAAAAGGATGTATTCAGTGTAAGATGTACTGTACACATGTACTGTAATAAATCTATATCATGGAAATGAATTACTGGGACCCCATTACTTGTACATGTATTCCATCACAGTATTTTTCAATATTTAACCATCTTCACAAAAGATAATTAGCATATGTGCCTTTAGTGTGGGAGATATTGGTTAGATCTTAGTCAGGTTAATCCAAAGACTTCAGAATTGTTTTTGATGCATAGAATTCATCATTTTGGTTAAAAGTCTGATCTTATAAGAATTCTGAATGACAGGGTTAGGTGCATTCCCCTCACTAAAACTTCCTGTGCTGGCATCTATAAAAGCCAGCTCTGTGTTATGCTATAGCACAAGACATCAGCAATCTCTTTTTATCATTAACTTGAAAGAAGAATCTAAGACTTGTACAAAAAGAGGCTACCACACACAGCCTTAAGAAACTACTACAAACCCACACCATAAGGCACACACTTGAGGGCCTGAAAAAGTCAAGTTAACTGTAAAGTATTGTGCGTATAATTTCAACAACAAATTCTGTTTTACAATAATTACAGAAATCCAAGATCAACAGAGAAGAATTACTTCTAGAATTTGAATCTACAACACCATACCATGAGATACAGGAAATAGCAGCAGCCAGAGAACCATATGAGAAGTTATGGTCTACTGCTGTGAAGTTTAGAGCTCAACATAAAGCTTGGATGAAATCTCCTGTAATCAAAGTGAATGCTGAGGAAGTGGAAGAAGAGGTAAAAAGAAAATATTTCCTGATATATATATTTTGATTGATAACAATACGTTTCAAAATAACTCATATTTTTCTTGAAATAACAAAAATTTACTGAAATTGCAGTAATTTTTTTATTTCTGTATATGACCATTTCGACAACTTATGTATCTTAAGGAGGTTTGCTCCTCACATTTTGGGATTTCTGTCAGATTTTCGGAATCCTCGGGTTTTATCCATTTAAAAGCATTATAATTTTTTGCCCTTTGACCCCCTTATTTTTTCCCATAATTTCATTTTATACATCTTTGTGAACATTCTGTAAGAAATTCATTGAATTCTATTTATTCCGTCACATTCATTCATAGTCAAACCTTGTTAATGTTAATCCTATGAAAAATCAGAGGAGTTCAGTTTCCCGCCAAATTTTCAATCACTTAAATCTCAAAAACGAGATCATCAACCTATCAATTTTTTTCTCTTAAATTACTCCACTTTTAATTTTCTAACTAAAAATAATGTTTATTTGAAATCCTATTTATTTTCAAATGGAGTAGCGAACCCCCTTAAGTGCAGTTAAAACCAATCATTTGAAGGCCAAAAATGAATTATGTTTAAAGCTAGAAGTGAACAATTTTAGGCAATCAAAAGGACCAACTCAATACGTTCAGAGTTAATATAAGTAAGAGGATGGTGATTGTTGTTGACAAGAACTTTAAAAATAAATTTCTTGTTGTGACAAGTGGTTCTTTTAAAATAATTTTTACATGTTAAATTTCCCAAGCATTAAAGTCATTTTGAATATGAATTTTCATAGTATCGAAATAATCTTCAGTTTTTTAATGTCATATATATTTTCAGGTACAAAACTTATGGAAGACATCATACAAACTGACCAAATTGTTTAACACTGCTACAACAAAGGGAGCTTTCCAGGCTTCACGGAGTATCAAAAGTTCTCTAGAACACTTCAGGATTAACATGCCTAAAATCAACGCTATCTGTAATCCTGGTATTAAAAAGAGACATTGGGATATGATGAATGAAAAGGTGAGATAACTTTTAGCATCACTCTAGCCTTATTTTCAGAAATCCTTTAATTTCTGTGCTCAACTGATTATTTGAAGATTAGATAGTTTGTATGCAATTTCTATTGTATTTTTTAACTTTTTTGATTGAGTTTGAAGTCTCCATTTTGCACATATACACATGTGTGTATAAATATGCTACATCATATTATTTGGTGTATCATTTTTATATATTATTATATATATATTAATATCCTCCTTAAAATTTCTATATTATCATTGAACATCTCATGAAGCAGTCAAACATTCAGTTTTGCTGTAATGAAAATTTTATGAAATATACAGCAGTTTTAATTGAAAAGATGAAAAAACTTGGGTTGTGATTTAAAATTCTATGCATTTTGTACTATGACTGTTAACAAAAGTATTTATCCTTTCATTAGGTTGGATTTAATATGACACCCACAGAAGAAACAACACTAGAGGAAGAACTGGCATTAGGACTTGATAAATATGTAGAACAGCTGCAGGCCATTAGTGCCCAGGCAAGCAAAGAATATGCTCTAGAAAAGGTAAGTTTAGATACAAGTCAGTATGTAGTACAGTTTCAGACTTTCAACTTTTATTGCTTTGGCTAGCAAAAAATATGCAATAGAAAAGATGAGTATAAAACAGCACTAATGCTGTGACCTTGATATAATTTTTGTCAAGAATACTGCTTAAGTGCACGCTAGGAGCCTTCTTGATCTCGCTTGAGGGGGTGAATATTGTTCACCTCTAGTTGAAGACCCTCAGGCGACATCAAGATGAAGACAGGAATAAAAGCCCTGTCCTTGATAAACTCGAGTTTTCTATGTATCGTGTGCGTTTTTGTCACATGTACATTCACTCCATATCCTTTCATTTTTCCTATTAAATAGAGAAAATGCTGTAGAAAAGATGAATATGGGTGCAGTGCTAAGGATAGCAATGAATACGCTCTTGAAAACACAAGTCAGTTTGTAGAAATGTGACAAGCATCTGGCTCTTTGATATAGCAAGAAAGCAGGTAGAGGGAATAATTGGCAACTTAAGTTCCTTGAAACCAAGTCAATATGACGCTAGTGCTCAGCAAGTCACATTACAAAATGAGGGTTTATAGATCAAGCAAAGGGAATGTATAGCATGAGGAAATGTGTATGAGAAAAGAATGCATTTTGTGACATGCATGTTTTACTTTAAAACTGATAAATCCAAGTAAATGGTGTTATAAAAGTTACTGTTGTTTCATGATGACATTGTTTTATCTCTTATTACTCTGTCACTCATGGTAATATTTTTATAATCAATCTCTTTCCAGGCATTACAAAAGATGAAGGATGACTGGGAGTCCATGTTGTTTGCATTTGTACCATACAAAGATACTGGTATTAACATCATGTCAGCTCCAGATGAAATTCAAGTTCTCCTTGACGACCACATTGTCAAAACAACAACGATGAAAGGCTCTCCATTTATTGCACCATTTGAAACAGAAATCAATGAGTGGGATTTGAATTTGGTAAATATTGTTGAATTTTAGTAAATCTCCTACTGACAAATACATTATACATATTGAATAATGGAAGTTTTGTTTCTAATATGCAGAATATTATTGTCAATAACAGACCAGGCCACTTGTGTCAATAACAGACCAGGCCACTTGTGTCAATAACAGACCAGGCCACTTGTGAGATATTCAAAGTATCAGAAACAAAAACTTCTATAATTCTTTTTATCAGTAATTAACTTAAGGGAGTACGAGTCTCAAAAATTTTGTAATTAGAATTAAAATTCTGACCTTTTGTTTTGAAGAGCACATCTAGTGGAACAACTTGAGAAAAAAATTTCGAAAATCCATGTAGGAATTTTTGAGATATAAGACGTCAAAATTTTGGCGGGAAACATATCTCTCTAGAGTTTTCCTTCAATTTGCATAGGATCTTTATAGGCCTTTAGATATATGAAATTATAATTGGAAGTTGATTAAATTTTATACACAGTCTATTTTATGTATTTTAAAGTGACTTGTGACCAACAAAATGTGATCCATGTGCAAAAAATTTTAGCACTGTTTGAATGGATAAAACCCAAGGATATAGAATGCTTCTAAAATCTGAAGCTCGTACTCCCTTAACCATTTGATATAAGAAATTTTGAAAAAATAAAAGCAATTTTCAAGAAATTGTGAAATATTGAATATTGAATAGTGAAAGCATTGGTACAATTCTACTGATATTGTAGATGTTTCATTGATACATTAAATTGCTGGTTTACAAAGTAAGTATGGCCTAATGTACTTTTTGCCAATATATTTCATCTTTAGGCAGTAGCAAATACTGAAAATATTTGAATCATGAGATTAAAGAAAACTCATATAAATTACCAATAAATAGGGAATAATGCATGGCAAAATCCGTATCACATGGCATATCATCCCGAGTTACCCATATCAACCAGAGGGCCTCTGGCCCGAGGGATGATATTGGTCAAGGGATGATACGGCATGTGATACGGATTTTGCCATGTATTATACAGTTTATCATATATTTAAACAGAGGACTACTTTTAATCCCAAAAATACTGCCAAAAATTAAAATTGGTAAAATGCATGTATTTTGAGGAAGAAAAGGACAAGGTGCGATAAGGGGGTGATTTGGCCCTAAATTTCGTTGATTTTTTAATTTGCACCTGAATATTATACAGTTACTGTCTTTTGTTGAGGTAAATGTGCAGTGTTATTGACTTTTGGGAAAACAGATATTCACCGAGCCGCATGGCGAGGTGAATATCTGTTTTCCCAAAAGTCAATAACACTGCACATTTATCGAAACTCCCATATAAATATTTTTGTAGTTCTTGCATGCGCTGTATGTTTCCTTTTAAGAAAAAGTAGTTAAAATTGGTCAAATGTGTCATTTTTGGACAAAATGTGGAATTTGTCCTATTTTCTACACTGAAAAACTCTGTAATGGTACATCAAAACTTGAGTAATCTTCCTGTTTACTGTTAACACATATCCATAGAACGTTTCAACAAAAAATATTGTGAATTTAAGCAATCTTATTTTTTGAGGCCAAATAAGGCCCTTACCGCACCTACTCCTTTCAAAATAGGCGGAAGTACTGTAGGTGGTTGGAATAAAATCTAACATGTAAAGGGAAAAGTTTTGTGAGTTTTTTTTAGCTCACCTGGCCTAAAAGGCCATGTGAGCTTTTGCCATCACTTTGCGTCCGTCGTCCGTCCATCGTCCGTCAACAATTTCAAAAATCTTCTCCTATGAAACTGCTGAGCCAATTGTAACCAAACTT
>MJUU01024867.1:54855-86659 GCA_002080025.1 Modiolus philippinarum
TACCAAAGTTTGAGAGACTGAAGTTCAACTGTATAATTTACAATGTTAGCTTGATTGTGGCAACTGAAAGCCAGGTGAGCGATATAGGCTCCAGGGAGCCTCTGGTTAAACTGATCCTCACAAAACAAAAAAATCAACCCCAAAAAATTTTTGTTACCTACCAAAACATTTTTTACCCCCTCCCCAAAATTTTTTTTTTGTCACCCCAAAAATTTTTTTTTTACACCCAATTTTTTTTACCCCCAAAATCACCCCAAAAAATTTTTTGCTACCTACCAAAAAAAATTTTTTTTGCCCCCCACCCAAAAATATTTTTTCTACACCCCAAATTTTTTTTACCCCCAATTTTTTTTAAATAAATAAGTCGAAATTGAAAAAAAAAGTTTTTGGAAAAAGGGTATTATACAGGGCTAGCAATGCCATAAAGGGTGTGTGATAAAGGGTAAGCCATGCGATAAAGGGTATGACATAGTGTGAATGCAGAATGAAAGTCATGCACTTTATCACATATTCAAAACGTCTGTATTTATTACTAAACATATGATAAATATTTATATTCCATTTGTACAAACATTGAAAAATATTATGCCCTCATTGGATACTACTGTATTATATAAATGACATATAGTTGGGAGAGTGACTGAGCAGATTGTTACCCAGAGGAAACATTGTCAACCTATATGAAAGGTAATAATCTGCTCTGTCACACTCCCAACTATATGTTATTTATCTTATTATACTGACTGTTTTTTAATTTCAATCATTATTGAAAATCATTGAACCATGAACAATGTTACCTTCAGGTCACTGATGCATGAACAATGTCACCCTTTGCAGAGGGTAACATTGTTTATGCATCAGTAAGCAGAGGGATAAATTGTTCATGCTTCAATGATTCCATTTGTTAGACCAAATTGGCATGAGCATACTTCTTAACCAATAATATGTCAAATTATACAGGTTTTTTTGGAACTAAGGTTTATTGAAAATCTGTCTTTGGATAAAAAAAATGGTTGTATGTCTTATTTGACAGAACACAGGAAAAATCAGCAAGTTTTACTGTATTGCAATAGTAAACCAGTCACATTTCAACAACAATTTCTATATATTCAGCTAGTGCAGAGTAATGTCTTTATCCCTTTTGTAGCATAGAATGAAGGATATTCTGGACTCTTGGTTGAAGGTACAAGCTGCCTGGTTGTATCTAGAGCCTATATTTGGATCTCAGGACATTAGAAATCAAATCCCAGTAGAAGGCAAAATGTTTGAAGAAGTGGATGAACACTGGTATGTGTTATCAGACTTATAAAATAGCAGAAAACATTTTAAATATAAAGAAAGAATTAGAATTAGATAGAAGTTAGGTTTAGAACTTCATATACAATGAAAGGATATGGAGTAAATGTACACAAAACTAAAAATCTTTAACTACATGCTAAAACCAAATAATGGAACATTTTTATTGTTGTTCTTCATCTTGAAGTCACATTGAGGCCTTCATCAAGTTCAAGATGGCCTTTAGCTCATGGTTTGAGTGAAATTCATTGCTAGATGTTGGGAGTGCGACATCCATGTAATTTTGCCCCCATTGATGCAGGATCTTCAACAAATATAAAAGTAACTTGCAAGTTGTTCTTACAATTGCTGTCATCTGTTGCCCACAAAAAGACTAACAGAAGACAATCACAACATATTAACAACCACAGGGCACTCATCGAGTCAACTATAAAAAAACTAGACATAATAAAGTTATGAGATGTATTCACTATAAATAGGTGGTCAAGCTGACATTCAGTATTTGAATTGCTAGTAAGGAATATTTTCCATTCTTAAATATTTATAATGCTTACTTTTGCTTCAGTTGAAATATTTCTTCTTCTACCATAGACACTTGTTTGCTTATGATTACATGATAATATAAATTTTGTGTTTTCAGGAGAACAATCATGGAGAATGCAGTGAAGGATTGTCGAGCTTTAGTCGTTACATCTCAGGATCAAATGTTGGAAAAACTACAAAAATCTGAGGTACAGTATATTGCTTATATAAAGGAAGAATTTGTTTCAAAATGAAAAAAATCATTCCTGCAATTACAGAAAATATAATATTTTATTTATATTAAGAAATTTTACCTTTAGTGAATATAAAGTGATTAGTCAAAATATTATCTGAAGTCACTATGACAACTATAAGAACGATTTTTTATTTGCTATTTCAGATACTAAAGGGTTTTTATTATACATTTTGATGTATGAACAATCAATTTTTAACCATTGACATGATGTTTTTTATGTTCTTGTCCATTAAAATACAGTGGAATCTGTTTATTGTTGAAGACCTCATGGTGACTTCAAGATGAAGAACAACAATGAAATTGTTGTTCCATTTGCTTAATCTACCAAGTATTAATAGGGATTTTGTCTCATGTACATTTACTCCATATCCCTTTATTTGATACAAAAGCATTGTGGTTATAGCATACAACAAAATAAAGGGGAACCTGTCTAATCTGACACAGTATGGGACCACAAAAATATGTCCGATTTACATAAGTCAAAGACAACCTTTACTGCTGTGCTTAACCAAAATGCTTTTTTTGCTGCCTTTGGTATAATTTTGCTACAAGTTTATCATTCAGACATTATAATATATCTTTTTTCAGTCCATGTTAGATGACATCCAAAAGGGACTTAATGATTATCTTGAAAAGAAAAGACTGTTTTTTCCAAGGTAAGTTATTGTTATCTCATTATCCATTATGGCATTATAAAGGGTATTGGAAATAGGTAAACAGGAAAATAGGAATATAATATAGATATAAAGGAAACTTTGAAAGAGGTCTCCAAAGTTTATGGCAGTAAATGAGGTATGCAGTGATTAAATGGCATATAATCTTTGTTCAAAGACGAAGAAATATTATGCAAAAACTTAAAATATTTGTTCCATTGGATTTTTTTTTACCTTGAACTAATATATGTTCACCAAACAACATAAGATTATTAGAAAAAAGTTAAGTGTTATTATCATTTAAACTGAGTTTGTATTTGTGAAGTTCTTGATTATTTTTTTCAGAAATGTCTTGTTTTAGATTTAAGTAATGTATAATACATTTTATTATAGATTTTTCTTCCTGTCCAATGATGAATTGTTGGAAATCCTGTCAGAGACAAAGGATCCATTACGTGTACAGCCTCATCTCAAAAAATGTTTTGAAGGCATTTATCAGTTGTCTTTTAACGAAGACAAAGTCATTACTGCCATGGAGTCTGCCGAGAAAGAGAAAGTAGATTTCTGTAAAACAATAATACCAGCTGATGCTAAAGGTCTGGTGGAAAAATGGCTGCTACAGGTTTGTATACAATGGTGGTGTACTTTGATTGTATGTATCAACAATTAAACATGTATATAAGAAAATAATAGCATTTTTTACATTGCAAAAAGTTGCCATTTAAAGTTGCCACAAGCATTGAAAAAATATACTCCCATTGCAAGATCAGCTCCTGTAGTCTAATAACATTATAATGGACAAAAATGAGTAAAAAAAATCAACATAAAAAATAGGTATGGTATAAGAGTATTTTTTTACAGCCTATGATTTGTTTACTGCATATAAATCTGATATTTATAAACTGATTGCCAGTTAGGGCTATTCCATCAAAATTCAGGTACCAGGGTCGGAAGGTAATTTACATAATTCCTGTTGGTCATTGTATACAATACATATATTCCATAAGATGATTTATTATAAAACTCCTCTTGGTGGTTGAAAAAATTGGGAAATGGCTTCCGACCCTGGTACACATATTTTAATGGAATAGCCCTTACGTAAATTTTCCCATAGCCTATAAATATAATTGTGAGACAAAGTATTTTTTCTATGGTAGAATAAAACTTGTGTAATCTGGACACTAGCAAAATTCAAAATACAAGCACTGATTAAACAATCTTATACCATGCAAAGAGACATGTACATGTCAAAGTCTATATATTCTTAACTTTATTTAACTAAATTCCTCTCTCAACAACAAAATTCTCAATCCAAAAGTGGTTTCAGTTTAAACAGGTTTTACTGTACTTTTTATGTAACCAAGTTCTGATTTTAGGTAGAGGAAGTGATGAAGTTAAGTTTAAGGGTAGTCTCCGTTGATGCTGTGGATGCTTATAAAAAGAAACCAAGGAATGAATGGGTATTGGAATGGCCGGGACAAGTTGTCTTAGCTGCTAGTCAAATCCACTGGACAGCTGAAGTCACTCAGGTAAGCAACGAATGAGTATTGGAATGTCCAGGACAAGTTGTCTTACCTGCTAGTCAAACAACTGGACAGCTGAAGTCCCACAGGTAAGAAATGAATGGGTATTGGAATGGCCAGGACAGGTAGTCTTAGCTGTTAGTTCAATCCACTGGACAGCTGAAGTCACTCAGGTAAGAAATGGATGAATATTGGAATGTCCAGGACAAGTTGTCTTAGCTGCTAGTCAAATCAACTGGACAGCTGGAGTCACCCAGGTAAGAAATGAATGAGTAATTGAAATGGCAAGACAGGTAGTCTTAGCTGCTAGTTAAATCCATTGGACAGCTGAAGTCACTCAGATAAGAAATGAATGAGTATAAATTGAAATGGCCAGGACAAGTTATCTTAGCTGCTAGCCAAATCAACTGGACAGCTGCAGTCACCCAGGTAAGAAATTAATGAGTAATTGAAATGGCCAGGACAGGTAGTCTTAGCTGCTAGTAAAATCCACTGGACAGCTGAAGTCATTCAGGTAAGAAATGAATTGGTATTTTAATGGCCATACAGGTAGTCCTCGCTGCTAGTCAAATCCGCTGGACAGATGAAGTCACTCAGGTAAGAAATGAATGAGTATTGGAATGTCCAGGACAAGTTGTCTTATCTGCTAGTCATATCCACTTGGCAGCTGAATTCACTCAGGTAAGAAATGAATGGGTATTGTAATGGCCAGGACAGGTAGTCTTAGCTGCTAGTCAAATCCAATGGACGGCTGAAGTCACTCAGGTAAGAAATGAATGGCCAGGACAAGTTGTCTTGACCGCTAGTCGAATGCACTGGACAGCAGCAGTCACTCCAGTAATAAGAAATTGTTATTGGACAATGGTTAGCCGATTTGGACAGAGTTACTCTGATTTTTTAATGAAAATCTGTTATCTGACTTTTTGTACCTTAAACTCCAATTTGTAGAAATTCCAGAATTTTTTTAGTCAGGACCAAAATTGGTGTATTATTAATAATATTGAATACTTCGACGCTTGAAAATCCCATTTTAGAAAGCATCTTTCATATATCAGATTGACAAAAATGGCCGATTCTTTCAGCTTGATAATGGGCGCAGTTCTTCAAAATTGTAAATATATAATGTATGAATACAAAGCCTAAAAGTACCTGAATAAGATAGAAATGCACGATTTCTCAGATCTGGATTATCTTCTACATTTGTGTTTCATCTGAGAACAGATATTGGAGCACACTATGCAAAAAGCAAAGCCTTCTCAATGGAAATAATGTAGAATATTCTTGGTGAAAATGTTGACGTTGTGTTTTTATTTCATTTTCTTTGCCAAAAAGCAAGTGAATACTAGCCTTAGATCTAAGAACCTGCCCCAAGCTGTGAATGATGCTGGTGCGGCTAAAGCAAACCGGTCAGGATTTAAGACATAAGTTATCAAAAGAATGTACATAAACAATCTAAAATATGTGTTAATTAAATATGATAAACACATGTATTTAAAATCATGGTAACCAAAGTTATACAAACAGTCATAATCAAACACATACCCAGGAAACAAACCACCACAAGTAAAACAATACTCAGACTCCACCCTTGAAAGTATTGACTAGGTACACCTGTAGGGTAATCATCCTCTGCTAGTCTGCTTTTCTAGAAACACCTGCTGAGTATTTATTATGTTGTCAATATGTATGCATGTTTTAAGCACCACTGGTTGTCTATTAAATTGAAAAAAGGTCACTTTCACCCCATTAAATAGTTTCTAAAGGTCATTATCTTGCATCAGGATAATGTCAGAATCCAGGTTTTTGCTTCCTTACCCCCAGAGCTTCTTGGGACCTTGCAAGGCTCTGTTGTGAAGACATATTCTTCACAACAGAGTTATTTTTTCTCAAAATAAAAGAATATTGAGAAAACAAAAAGATAAATTTTGATAATAGCCCCTTTTTGAACAAATCTATCTTTAATTTTAGTCTTAAACATGTATTAACATAATATAGAAACATTTAATTTCTTTTTCAGGCAATAACAAGTGGCTTCCTTGGTCCATACTTGGCTAAAAGTAATAAACAGATAGAGGAAATTGTCAAACTTGTACGAGGACAATTAACAACGATGGCTAGAATTACACTTGGTGCTCTAATTGTTATTGATGTTCATGGTAAGTGAAAAAAAAACAACACCGACTCAAATTGAAAATTTCATTTGGAGGAGATACATTTGAGATTTAGTTAATGTTCAAATTTACAGATTTCCTCTAGTCTGATAATGTTGGGTTGTGTAATAACATGTAATTTTATACTCCACTTTGGCTAATTTCCTGCAATTTTCCAATGGTCAGTAATGACTGCATTCAGATATCTGATATATCGAAATATTATTATTAATTAAAAAAAAATATATTTGTATGAGCTTACAAAAAAAGAAATTAAAATTTGTTTAGTTTTATTAAGCTTAAGCAGCATGTGTAGTTTGAACCTTTAGTCACATCATCGTACTTAAATTTGTATCAGAACTTTATTTGATTATGAAATGCTAAAGCACTTTAATACTACTGGAGGTATAAAAAAGTGATAGAGTGATGAGCAACATAATACAAAGGAGACGTTACATACAACTTTTCCAAATTGTACCAAATACAACAAACAATTTTGCTATGAAAAAGGCCACCATGACAAGTGACATCACTTTCAAAGAATACAAATTTTTGATTATTATCACTTTAACTTTTCATCAGTCCCACCTGTTTCAGTGACATTGACTGTATTTGATATATTACTGTAGACAAAAAGAACATATTTGAAAAATATATATAATATCAGATATACTCTTTTTCAGCTAGGGATGTTGTACACAATTTAAAGGAAAAGGAAATCCAAAGTTCTCAGGACTTTTCATGGATCAGTCAACTTAGATATTATTTTGAAAATGACAGTGTTATTGTAAAAATGATAACAACATGTGTGGATTATGCTTATGAATACCTTGGAAATACAGGACGTTTAGTCATAACACCACTTACAGATAGATGTTATAGGTCAGTTATTTTTCACGCCCTTGCTGTAAGGCAACTGTATGATGAGTTTTACTGTGTCTTTCCTTTTCAGTTAAGTCCATCTCTTATATACTTCCTATTTGATGATAACTATCTTGCAGGTGCATTCTTGTCCNCATTTCCATATTGGCCTGATTATCATCCCTCGACCCACATTGTCCCTCGACTTCGTCTCGGGCCAATATGGGTGTCTCGGGATGATAACCAGGTCAATATGGAAATGCCCATGTATTAATCTGTAATTATTACATACTTTTTAGAAATAAAAGCGTTTTTGCATGATCAATATGACCGGAAGTAAACTATCCATATTTTCACACCCCAGGAAAATAATAGGTTATTTTATGCTCCTTGTGCATCTCAGACAAAATAAACGACTTCTTGTCCATATTGGCCTGGGCAAATAAACGACTTCCGGTCCATATCGGCCTGGCATTTCTAAACGTCGGAAGTATGTAATAAAAAGTTTAAAACATGTGCATTTCCATATTGACCTGATTATCATCCCTCGACCCATATTGTCCCTCGACTTCGTCTCGGGCCAATATGGATGTCTCGGGATGATAACCAGGCCAATATGGAAATGCCCATGTATTAATCTGTATTTACATTCTTTTTCAGCTAGGGATGTTGTACACAATTTAAAGGAAAAAGAAATCCAAAGTTCTCAGGACTTTTCATGGATCAGTCAACTTAGATATTATTTTGAAAATGACAGTGTTATTGTAAAAATGATAACAACATGTGTGGATTATGCTTATGAATACCTTGGAAATACAGGACGTTTAGTCATAACACCACTTACAGATAGATGTTATAGGTCAGTTATTTTTCACGCCCTTGCTGTAAGGCAACTGTATGATGAGTTTTACTGTGTCTTTCCTTTTCAGTTAAGTCCATCTCTTATATACTTCCTATTTGATATTAACTATCTTGCAGGTGCATTCTTGTCCCATGGACACATTATTGCTTTATTTAAACAGGAGATTTCTATGCTTATTACTTTTGATTAAAACATGTACAAAGTTCATTTTTTTATACCAACGCTGATATGATATTCTAGCATGTCAACTGTTTTCTAAGATTTGTTTAAAAGTAAGCAAATGAGGGTAAAATTCAAAATAACTAAACAGTGTTGTCAAAAAGTGCAAACAGACAAAGCATGTGTAAAACCACCGGAAAATTTGTAAACTGAAGTATATAGTTATGTTTCAAACTTGATTTTTTTTTGTTTTTAGGACATTAATGGGAGCTCTTCTTCTGAATTTGGGAGGGGCTCCAGAGGGACCAGCAGGTACTGGTAAAACAGAAACATCAAAAGATCTTGCAAAAGCTGTTGCTAAACAGGTATTAAATACGAATGATATATGGAATATAGGACAGTTTGTTTTTGATATCGACTTTATCACGGCCAGTATTAAGTGAGCCCGCTAGGGCGCGCTTGATGCGTTACGCCATGATAACGTCCGTATCAAAAACAAAATTTCCTATATTTCTTTTATCGGTAATTAAAAAATGATAAACAGAACTCTAAAATAAATTGAAATAAACTGAAATTTCTATTTAGGCAAAGTTAACTTTTTGTTTATTGCAATAATTTAAATGCATCCTTATTCAACGTCTTGCGCGTATGAACACGACAAATAGTACAAAACATGAGGTCAACTTAGCAACCCGCACGTGAAGCCTTCACAGTGACCTAATAATTTCGTGATAACGTCCAGTTCGGTGATACTGGGATTATCAGTCTCTGTAGATCAAAGGAAATTCATACAAATTACCGATAATTATTGAATTGTACACAGTTTAATTTCATAAAGAACAATAGATTAAGATTATAATTTGTCAGGTGTTTTTATTGAATGAAATTTTCATTTCATTCATCTTTATAATGGTAGTTGCCCCCGTTAATTTCTTACATTTGGTCAGATACGTGGACTCCTCTGTTTTTTTACCATATCATAACATGTGAAATGTTTTGCCCACCAACTTTTCATGTTATATTCTAAAAGCATGTAGCTTGAAGGAATTTCTGACTGAATTTCAGAAATCAACATTTATACTCCTTCACTTGATTTTTACGTCACCTTCTGTAAGCCGAGTCAATACATAGGGATTACCATCTGTTCTCTTACCTCGTTCTGCATCGTCTGTCAGTTTTTGCATCTGCAACTCCTTTAAAACTGCTAGTCTGATTCGTAGCAAACTTTTAGGATATGACTTTAATCTATTGTAGCTGTGCTCCTGATACTTTGAATTATGGTTTTACAGATTTAAGAGGCTCACAGAGCCAAAATAGCTCATTTGTTAATCTGGCTTGTTAAACCACAACTCCATAAACTAAGTTAGATTCCAACCAAACTTGCAGGATATGTTATTCACCTAATACTAAGAATTTTGGTTTAACAGATTTCAGAGGTCCAAGGAGCCAAAATAGCTCCATTGTTAATCTGTTTAGTTAATCCAGAACACAAATAAAAGTGAATATTGCATTACTGTTTTAACATCTTTACTTGTATTTACTTGTGATCTAAAGCAGACAGCAATATTCATTGTTTGATAAAGCAGATTTAACCAAAACACTTATGTCATAATGCTACTACAACTTTGACTCAAAGATGATTCACACTGGTTTTGTATTTTTTTCTACCAACGTGAAATTGTTTGATTGCATTAGAACCACAATTGCAGTAAATTATTTGAATATCCAGGAGTGTTAGTTTTCATAGAATTGAATGTTAAGGAAAGCCAATCGCAGGCTCTGCTAAATATTGTCAGTTAATTTCATGTTTGATTGTCAAATTTATGATTGGGCCCCCTGATATTCAAATAATGTACTGTTGTATTGCTAAAATATTCTTTTTATTTCCCTCAGATCAAGGATAAGGATAATATTGTTTTTGTCCTGTCTGTGTGTCTGTTAGTACATCAGAAACTTTAACCTTTGAGCTATGTAATGTAGACTATTCATACTTGGCAAGTGTGAAGGTCTAGTCAAGAAGAATATGAATATGCCGAAAAAGAGAAAAAAATGTCAGGTAAAAAGTCAGAACTACCCCTTGCTGCTGACATATGTAGTGTTTCACGAACTCCTCTTGTTTACTTATAAAAATGGTAGATCATTGCAGGAAAGAAGGCCTTATAAAGTATAACGTTAAGAATTATTGTTTTAATGTTGCCTTGCCTAATACTTCCTTTAATTGTATCATTGACAGTGTGTTGTGTTCAACTGTTCTGATGGTCTGGATTACCAAGCCATGGGTAAATTCTTCAAAGGTCTTGCTCAATCTGGTGCCTGGGCATGTTTTGATGAATTCAATAGGATTGAACTTGAGGTAAGGATATGGGTTAGCTGTAATAAAAAAAAATTTAAAAGTTGCTGATGATTAAAAGCTAGGTTTTATTGATATTAGGACACATCAAGTTAATAAGATTTTCATCCCTGCCTGCTCCACCAAATCCATCGGCCCCAATTTTTTGTATTTTCAGTTTTACTTTCATTTTGATTCCCAGAAAAATGTCATGGCCAGAACAGAAAAGACACTGTTTTACACAAATATTGCCATTTCCAGTTAAATGGCGATTAGTTTGTCAGAATCTAATTTGATTAAAAGGTGGGATAGAATAAAAAAATAAAATATAAAAACCTTCTGACTGTGCAATTATTCTTGATGACCCAGACATACATGTGATAAACTTGTCAGCTGAAAACTGGAGATTTGAAAATTTTCAGCTGGAGATTGGGTCTGAAAACTGGAGATTTTTCATTGACCAATTTTTAACCGTTTTATATGTTTTCCTCTGATAGTTTTGGTGAATGCAGTCATTTATGCAGCATTATATTTTCTTTGATCACCCCATATAGGCCCTTGGGGGAGATTTTGTTTAATAATATTAGTAAAATTAAATCAAGAGACTGTTCCACTTTTAAAACAACATATCAGATCTCCAAGAATGTCATGTACTAGACCTGTTTTATGATTTTGGCATTGAGTGTCTTACTTTGTGTCAAAAAACTTGTTAAGTTTTATCATCTGTAGCATAGAAGTGGGGGTACTTTTCCTTTTAATGAATAATTTGATTTTTGTAAATATGGTATTTATGAAAGAAAATATTTTGTAAAATTTCAAGGGTCAATCTTGAAATAACGAGAATTTCAATTAAATGTAATTTTTTGTTAGAAAATCGACAGTGAAGTAATTTAAGCCGAAAAGATCAATAGGTTACCGATGCAGTTTTTGATATTCATGTGTTTCAAAAAATGGCGGGAAACCGAACTCCTCTGCATTTTTCATAGGTTTAACATGAGCAATGTTTATCCAATAATGAATGTGACAAAATAACACCAACGGAACAAAATCTTGTCAGAATGCTCAGAAAGCTGTATAAAATGAAATTATGGAAAATAATTAGGGGGTCATTGGCCAAAAATTTATTCAGCTTTTAAACAGATAAAACAAGAGAAGTCCGAAAATCTGACAGAAGTACATAAACATGACCAGCGAACATCCTCAAAACACTTACTTATTAATGCTTATTTTTATTTGAAAAATAAGTTTTGTTGCCTAAAAGAATTGCCAGAAATAGCATAAAATCTCAGCCTTACTGAAAAATAATCAGTTTAGTTGAAGACAAAAAATAAAGGGGAGACAACCCAGACGTTTTTTTGCTAAATAATTGAAAAAAAAATCATCATAATAACGGTGATCTATGTATCTATTTAGTACAAAAACACAAAAATTGGGAGTTCTGACAATGCAAAACTACTTTTAAAGACATTTGATCGTAAATAATCATACAGGTAAAGCTAGATTGTCAGGTGACTGAAGGTAATGATTGCCATTAGTTGTTCATTGATCCATGGAAATATACATCCCTGGCTATAAACTTGTCAATTATCACTAAAGCAGTAATTGTTATGTAATCATCAACACTAATATCCTAATTAGCCTTCTCATTATGTTTACCTGTGTCACTTGTATTGATTCTTAAGAGTTACTTGGGAGTTTTTCTCAACAAAAATAACGAAAATGGCGACTTGAAGTTTTCGTCTTTGAAACTTTGAAAAAGGGGAAGATCTGACAAGAAAACGGGAGGGACGGAAGAGGGGAAAAAGCGGGAGATTTTGGCCTTCCGTCGGGAAGTTCACATGTATGCCCAGAAGAAAATCTAATGATTTGAAGTGACTTGTACATACTTTATAATTTGCTTAAATTACAAGTAGATATTTTGTTTTTCTTTTTTAGCTCACCTGGCTATGCCAGGGTGAGCTATTGCCATCACTTGGCGTCCCGTGTTCATCCGTTCGTTGATAGCTCACTTTAAAAAATCTTCTCCTCTGAAACCAATGGGTCAAATGGAACCAAACTTCAACTGAATCATCACTAGGGTAACTAGTTTCAAATATATTATTTTTTATGTCTTAAGTCCAACAACATGGCTGTCGTAACTAAAAATAGAGCATAAAGGTAAATGACAGTTTTGGCAAATAACTGAAAAAGCGTTATAGATATAAAAAATCTGATGGTGTAAAAATGATCAGCATGACAAGATCTACTTAAGGTGAAATTATGAAGGAAATCTGATGACCCATCTCAGAGTTATTGCCCCTTTTCCATAAAATTTTCAAAATTTTGATGTTTTTTTTATTTTTTATTAAAAAAAACCATAACAGATACATGTAGATGTTAAGTTTAAAACGCAAAAATGTTCAGCATGTTAAGATCTACCTACATGGAAATTTTGAAGAAAATCCAAGTACCTATATATGAGTTATGGCCCTTTATTGGTCAAATTTTTTGTGATTTTATACTTTTTTTCTATATTTCAAAAATGCTTTGGTCAAGTTTAAATTGCAAAAATGTTCAGCATGTCAATGACTACATTTTATTGAACACTGTCAAGTTTTCCGACCTTTTCAAAGATGGCCGCCAGCGGGGAACTTAGTTTACCATTTGACCTGATGGGAAAATTCATTCAAAGAACTTCTTCTTGAGAACTACCAAATGGATTTGAACCAAACTTGGCATGAATTATGCTTATGAGGTGTTGGCCAAATGTTGTTACTTTGGTGCCGATCCATCATCCAACATGGCCTCCAGAGGGGAACTTAATTTTTACATTGGACCCTTTGGAAATATGCATACAAAGAACTTCTACTTGAGAACCACTGAATGGATTTGAACCAAACTTGGAACTAATGATGCTTATGAGGTGCTGACGAAGTGTTGTTATTTTGGTGCCAATCCATCATCCCATATGGCCACCAGAGAATTTAAACTTTGGTCCCTATGGGAAAATGCATACAAAGAACTTCTTCTTGAGAACAAATGAATGATGCTTATGAGGTGCTGACCAAGTGTTGATACTCTGGTGCCGATCTGTCATCCATCATGGCTACCAGCAGGAAACTAAATATTGGACCCAATGGGAAAATGCATACAAAGAACTTCTTTTTGAGAACCACTGAATTGCTTTGAACCATACTTGGCTTAAATGATGCTTATGAGGTGCTGACTAAGTATTTTTACTTTGGTGCCAACATGACTGACAGCATTTGACCCTATGGGAAATGCACACAGAGAACTGCTGAATGGATTTAAATCAAACATGACACGAATGAAGCCTGTCAGGTGCTGACCAAGTGTAACCAGCTGTGAACTTAATTTAACAAAAAATCGTCTTCTAGAGAACTGCTGAATAGATTTAAACGAAATTTTGCATAAATGAGCCTTATGAGAAGCTAACCAAGTGTTTTTTCTTTGGTGCTGATACATCATCCAACATGGCTGCCAGAGATGAATTGGACCCTAAGGGGAAATGCATACAAAGATATAATAGAGAACCAATGAATGGATTGAATTTAAACATTGCATAAATGGAACTTGTGAGATTTTGATGTAGTGTGTTACTTTGGTGCTGATCCGTCTTCTGATATGGCCACCAGTAGCAAAACACAGTTTAACATTGGACCCAATGGGAAATGCATAAAAAGATCTTCTCCTCTGAAACTGCTCGAACAATTCAGTAGAATTTTGATATGATAGTCCTTGGGTTACCCTCTTCAAAGTTTTATGTTAAATAGCTGCCAGCAGGGAACATAGATTAACATAGGCCCCTTAGGTTTGGAAATTACATTCAAAAATCTGCTTTGAAACTGCTTGAAAAATTTTAATAAAATTTTATGAAAATGTATCTGATTTTTATGTACATACACAACCAAAGACAGACCATTAATTGGGAATTATAGTGCTGCATAGGACCCAGGTGAGCTATACAGGCTCTTGAGAGCCTCTTGTTTTAAAAGAAGTGATACATTTGTGTATGACCATTGTAAACAATTTTAATTACTATTAATAGAACATAACAAAATATTTGCAAAATATATATTTATAACTGTCATAAAGAGACCTCTACATGTTGATTTCCATTGTATGTTGTTTTACAGGTGTTATCTGTGAAGGCGCAGCAAGTACAGACCATACAGAGGGCTGTAGCAGAACAAGTTCAAACTTTTGTATAATTGTATTTCAGGTGTTATCCGTGATAGCACAACAAGTACAGACCATACAGAGGGCTCTAGCAGAATAAGTTGAAACTTTTGTATATTTGTATTACAGGTGTTATCTGTGATAGCACAACAAGTACAGACCATACAGAGGGCTGTAGCAGAACAAGTTAAAACATTTGTATTTGAAGGAACAGAAATCTCTTTAGATAGGACATGTACTATATTTATAACAATGAATCCAGGTTACGCTGGCAGAGCTGAGCTTCCTGATAATTTAAAGGTAGGAATGTGTACCTTTGCTTACATAAGATGGTCTACTAATTATATGCATATGTCTTACAAGACCTTTAAGGGTCCTGAATGAAGATGCAGATGTCCTATAGTTTTCATTTTGTACATCTGTCTGTCCATCTTTCTGTCCATCTGACTGTCCTTCAATAATTTTTACCATTAAACTTATAATAGTGGGAATTATTTGAAATAAGCATAGAAGGGATATGGAGAAAATGCACATGAGACAAATACATGGTAATGCACAGAAATGAAACAAAGCTTTTATTGTTTTTTTTTATCTTGGAGTCTCCATGAGACCTTTTAACACTGAGACTTGCTCATACCTCATAGTAAGTTCAAGACAGCCCCAAGCATCAGTTTGAGCAGAATTAATTGCTAGGTGTCAAGCACTGCTACATCTATGTATCCTTTTTGTCATGGATGCAGGGTTGTTAATAAACATAAAATTAACTGGTAAAAGTGTTCTTACAATCGCTGTCATTTGTTTTCCCGGCAAAAAGAAATTTGACCTGCATGTTGGAAATTATATGATGTGGTAAAACTTTTAGAAATTACTATGTCAAGCAAATTACTGTATCAAGTTTACACATTAGTTTGATTCCATATTTATTTCAATTTACTTTTGCCAGGAGTTTCAGACCTGATTTCTTCCAACAAGGTCAGTTTCAACATTCTCTAGTCTTACAATAAGCTTTGTGAAAACAAATTCTGTCATGGTAAAAAGGACTTACAGACAAAATCCACTGTAATTCATTTCACTCAAAAATTTAAACTCTTAAATTTAAGAATTTAAAATTCAAACAAACATTTTCTTTATAGAAATATCTTTCAAAAGAATATACTGGGCAGGACAGACTATAAAGTCTGACAACTACATATCTATCTTATGGAGTTTATCATTAAATATGCATTGTATAGGTAGAAAGCTATTTCTTTTATGGCATAAACTCATTGATTTACCCAAAAAAGTTTTAACTAAGTTCATACAGTAGTATTTGTAAAATCTACACTATTTTCTGTCAATATTGACTTATACTTATGATTTTTACAGCATTCACTATCTAATTTAAAGGAGACAAACTCTTTGTGTAAACTGACATATATGAAAAGCTTACAGAAGAGAACTTTATTGTACTTCTTCATCATGAAGTAACTGAAGTAAAACCTCTTTATAATACCATCATTTGTCAAGACAACTTTTGACTGGATAAAAGGGTTCGCCAATAATCCAAGGGAAGTTTATACAGAGAATCAAGGCAAATTGGAGAAATAGACGCAGTAGAGTTAAAATGGCTGGTGCATGAAATGAGAGACATAAAAAACCAAGTTTTACTTTATTTAGAGAAATCAGTAGATCACTTGTACTGCATTGAAATTGTCAATATTAAAGAATTAAATTAAGAAACCCAATTTCCTTGCTGAATTTTCATGTAAAAATTAAATTTGAATTTCAGGTGTTATTTAGAACTGTTGCCATGATGATCCCGGACTACGCAATGATTGCAGAAATTTCTCTGTATTCTATGGGCTTTGTTGATGCAAGAAGTATGGCTACAAAAATTGTAGATACATATAGACTGTGTTCAGAACAATTATCTTCCCAACATCATTATGATTACGGAATGAGAGCTGTCAAGTCTGTGTTGACAGCAGCGGGAAATTTGAAATTAAAATATCCTGAACATCAAGAAGATGTATTGGTGCTGAAATCTATTAATGATGTTAATCTTCCAAAGGTTAGTTTGCTTATTGGTGCAGAAATCTATTAATAAGGGATAGTTTGTGTATTGGTGTTGAAATCTGTTAATGATGCTAATCTACCAAAGGTTAGTTTGTGTATTGGTACAGAAATCTATTATATAAAGGA
Organism: Modiolus philippinarum; assembly: GCA_002080025.1. Taxonomy (NCBI): domain Eukaryota; kingdom Metazoa; phylum Mollusca; class Bivalvia; order Mytilida; family Modiolidae; genus Modiolus; species Modiolus philippinarum. Next base: position 71,827 of record MJUU01024867.1, read on the forward strand.
TAGTTTGTGTATTGGTGCTGAAATCTATTATAGCAGGCCCTTTGTCTAAATTAATAAGGTGTGTCTGCAGTTGACAGAGGAGTTTTATCAATTGAACATATATATCATGATAAGGAAGGGTATTTGCCAAAAATACAAGTCGCTGGGCAGTCAAATTTCAGGGGAGGGAAATTTAGACCAAAGACTTATATTTATACCCCGCATGAACGAAGTTCAGGAGGGTATATAGGAATCACTCTGTCCATCTGTCTGTCTGTCTGTCTGTGATTGCAAACAATTTTTCGTAACAGTTTTCTCAGTAACTACTCATCAATGCAACTTGAAATTTTGTATGCAAGTTTAGAATGATGTCCTATACTGCAAGTAGCTATTTCAGGTTTGACAGACAAGTACTTCCTGTTTACCTACTTAAATAATTTTCAAGCTCTTTTGTCAATCGTAGAGAATTTTCTTAACAGTTTTCTCAGTAACTACTCACCACTGCAACCTGAAAATTTGTATGCAAGTTTAGAATGATGTCCTTTACTGCAAGTAGCAATTTCAGGATTGCCGGAGGTCTACTTCCTGTTTACCGACTTAATTTCAAGATCTTTTGTCAATCGTAGAAAATTTTGGTAAAAGTTTTCTCAGTAACTACTTATCAATGCAACTTAAAATTTTGTATGTAAGTTCAGAAAGACGTCTTATATTGCAAGTAGGGATTGCAGAATTATCAACTTCCTGTTTACCGACTTAGTTAATTTGAGATCTTTTGTCAATTGTAGAAAATTTTCGTAACAGTAACTACTCATCAATGCAACTTAAAATTTTGTATGCAAGTTTAGAATGATGTCCTATACTTGCAAGTAGCAATTTCAGGATTGATGGACATCTACTTCCTGTTTACTGAATTAGATAATTTTCAAGCTCTTTTGTCAATCATAGAGAAATTTTGGTAACAGTTTTCTCAGTAACTACTCATCACTGCAACTTGAAATTTTGTATGCAAGTTTAGAATGATGTTCAAAATTTCAAGTAGCTATTTCAGGATTACTGAACATTTACTTCCTGTTTACCGACTTAGTTAATTTAGAGATCTTTTGTCAATCGTAGAAACTTTTCATAACAGTTTTCTCAGTAACTACTCATCACTGCAACCTGAAATTTTGTATGCAAGTTTAGAATGATGTCTTTCACTGCAAGTAGCAATTTCAGGATTGCTGGACGTCTACTTCCTGTTTACCGATTTAGTTAATTTCGAGATCTTTCGTCAATTATAGAAAATTTTGGTAACTGTTTTCTCAGTAACCACTCATCACTGCAACTTGAAATTTGTATGCAAGTTCAGAATGATGTCTTATACTGCAAGTAGCAATTTCAGAATTGCCGACTATCTACTTCCTATTTACCTGGAATTGTGCTATCATAACTATTTTTGTGACAAATTATATTGGGGATCTTCTACTCCCATGGGGAGTGGGGGGTATCATTTTGTTGCCCTCCAGGCCACAATACCTCTAGTTTTTAACAAATATCCAGATATTCATGATATATCTGTTTATTATACCAAATGTCTCTATCATCAAAACGATGTCTCCATGACAAATACCACAACAAGTGTCTCAGTGAAGGGATATTTGCTAGAAAATACCACGGCGATTAACCAATTAGAATGCAGCTTACTTACATAAGGTGTCATTATGAAAGAAATATTTTCTTACCAGAATTTTCTTCTTAACTGTATTGAATTTTAAATTAGGGGCATTTATAGAACTTATAGAAACATAGAATTATTGAAACAGAACTGGTATTTAATCCATCACATTTGCAAAAATTCTGATATGAATAAATGATTATTTTCCTACAATTGCATGTGTTTTTTAAAGTAAAAGTCAAAACGACACTTTAATGGTAAAATGTTTTAATAAATGAAAATGCTGTCAAAAAAAGAATTGCCCTTAGTTAGATTTCTTTTATTTTATTTCAGTTTTTGTCACATGACATACCCTTGTTTGAGGGAATCATATCAGATTTGTTTCCTAGTGTAGAATTACCTCATATAGACTATGGTCATCTGGAGGAGAGATTGAAAGAAAATTTAAAGAAAAGAAAATTACAGAGTGTGCCATGGTTTATTGAAAAAATAGTTCAGGTAAATAAGCTGATAGTTTGAATTTGTAAATCTGAAATGGAAATATGATGTAGCCAGATATTGTTAGAACAATAATTTTTTTAAGAAGAAATGGAGCATGGTGTCTACCTCTGAAATAAGAACAATTTCGGTCTTTGCGTATGAACTAAATTGTAAGAGCACTTTGCCTGTAAATTTTATATTTGTTGACAATCTTGCATGTATGGGCTGAATAAGACCTGGATGTGACATTTTACGACAAGTAGCAATGAATTTTGCTCAAACCGGTGCTATGGGCCATCTTGATCTTACTATGAGGTATGAGCAAAGCGCATTGTTGAAGGCCGCATTGTGACTTCAAGGTGAAGAACAACAATAAAAGTTTTGTTCCATTACATATTTTTTACCATATATTTGTGGAGACTTTGTCTCATGTGTGTTTACTCCTGCAAATTTAATTCATTTGTATATGTATATAGATATTTCTCTTATGATGCACACTTATTATCTATTCCTTGCTCCAATAGTTATTTGTGGTACATAATGAGATTTTGAAGCTGGAGTTAGATATGAACTTGTTGAATCGCTTTTACAGGAATTTCATTGGTCGAGCGCCAAGTAATAACACACCATCACGTGTGATGTGTTATTATTTTTCCGACGTTTATATTGGACCACTGTGAAATCTTGTTGGCCGTGATTAACGTTACCTAGCAACGGTGTTGTTGTTTGAAACAAAAACAGCAGTTCGGCACTAAATATTATGAATATCGTAAGAGAAATAGTTTTTACAGCTCGAAAGAATTGTATATCGCTTGATATCAACTCTCGTTATGTAATTTCAAATATAATAAACTCGCCAAAGGCTCTTTTATTAGTCCCCTACTGGCTTCGCCGAAGGGGACTTTAGGTTTGCACTCCGTCAGTCCGTCAGTCCTTCAGTCAGTCCGTCAGTATTCACACTCAGTTTTCTGGACTTTTTCCCATACTATAAAAGATATTTGTCTAATATTTGGTATGTAAGTCTACCAGCATGAGTTACAGATCAAGTTTGAGTTTGGTTCCGGTCCATTGATTTTAGACGGAGTTATGGGCCTTTGGCTTAGAAAATTTTGGTAAAATCTAGGTTTTCCAGACTTTTTTCTAAACCGTTCCAGATATTAAGCTATGTGAGTCTACCACTATAAGTTACAGATCAAGTTCGAGTTTGGTTCCGGTCCATTGATTTTGGATGGAGTTATAGGCCTTTGACTAAGAAGATTTTGGTAAAATATAGGTTTTCTGGATTTTTAGCTCACCTGGCCTAAAAGGCCAAGTGAGCTTTTGCCATCACTTTGCGTCTGTCGTCCGTCAGTCCGTCCGTCAACAATTTCAAAAATCTTCTCCTCTGAAACTTCTGGGCGAATTGTAACCAAACTTGGCCTGAATCATCACCAGGGTATGCAGTTTCAAAATTGTGTTCGATTAGTCCGAGGATCAAACAACATTGCTGCTGTTACTAAAAATAGAACATGGGGTAAATTGCTGTATTTTGCAAATAACTCGAAAACCGTTACAGATATAAAAAATCTGAAGGAGTAAAAATGATCAGCATGGCAAGATCTACCAGCCCTGCAATTTTGAAGAAAATCTGAAAACCTGCCTCGGAGTTATTGCCCTTTTTCCGTAAAATTTTCAGAATTTTAATTTATTTTATTTTTTATTTGAAAAATTATAACAGATAGAGGTTAACTTTAAATTGCAAAAATGTTCAGCATATCAAGATCTACCCAACCTAAAATTTTGAAGAAAATCCAAAACTCCTTGTAGGAGTTATTGCCCTTTTTTCACCGAATTTTAAAAATTTTTGTATTTTTTTACTTTTATTCCCAAATCTATAGAAGATGAAGGTTAAGTGTAAAATGATGAAATGTTTGCCATGCTGTGACGAATTCAAAACTGGTGTTGAAAATAGTTTGTTGACCTCAGTTTTCAAAATGGCCGCCAAAAAAAGGGCGGGAAAATTCAACATTGTCTGATTTCAATGAAATTTGGTTTCCAAATAGATATTGATGTTGCGACTTCAAAACCAGTGTTGAAAATTGTTCATTGACAGCCATTTTCAAAATTGCCGCCAAAAAAGGCGGAAAAATTCAACATTGTCNNNNAGGTATTGATGTGGCAACTTCAAAACTGATGTTAAAAATTGTTCGTTGACTGCCAGGGCCACCAAAAAAGGCGGGAAAATTCAACATTGTCTGATTTCAATGAAATTTGGTTTCCAAATAGATATTTATGTTGCCACTTCAAAACCGGTGTTGAAAATTGTTCATTGACAGCCATTTTCAAAATTGCCGCCAAAAAAGGCAGGAAAATTCAACATTGTCCAATTTCAATGAAATTTGGTTTCCAAATAGGTATTGATGTGGCAACTTCAAAACTGATGTTAAAAATTGTTCGTTGCCTGCCATTTTCAAAATGGCCACCAAATTAGGCGGGAAAATTCAACATTGTCCGACTTCAATAAAATTTGGTATCCAAGTAGATATTGATGTTGAGACTTTATGGTGTTAAAAATTGTGGCCGCCATTTACAAAATGATATCTCGACTTCAAAGATGGTGTCAAAAGTGGTCCTTAGCAAGAATGTTTTTTGTCAAAAAAGCCCAACAATGACATATAGTAAAACATGATCACACTTTAAATACAGTTCAAGATATTGGTTGTGTATGAGCTAACAAGGTTGGAGAGACTGAAGTTCAACTGTATAACTTACAATGTTAGCTTGATTGTGGCAAATGAAAACCAGGTGAGCGATACAGGCTCCTGGGAGCCTCTGGTTTTTCTAATATATGGATATGAAGCTAATATTTTTTTTGTGAATCTACCACTATGAGTTACAGATCAAGTCTGAGTTTGGTTCCAGTCCATTGATTTTGGATGGAGTTATGGGCCTTTGACTTAGAAAATTTGGGTAAAATATAGGTTTTCCGGACTTATTTTCTAAACCGTTCGGGATATCAAGCTAATATTTGCTATGCGAGTCTACCACTATGAGTTACAGATAAAGTTCGAGTTTGGTTCCGGTCCATTGATTTTGGATGGAGTTATGGGCCTTTGACTTAGAAAATTTGGGTAAAATATAGGTTTTCTGTTTTTTTTTAGCTCACCTGGCCTAAAAGGCCATGTGAGCTATTGCCATCACTTGGCATCCCTCCATCGTCAGTCTGTCAGTCCGTCGTAAACTTTTTCAAAAATCTTCTCCTCTGAAACCGCTGAACCAAATTTAACCAAACTTAGCCTGAATTATTACCAGGGTATGTAGATTAAAAATTGTGTTTGATTAGTCCGAGGACCAAACAACATGGCTGCCGTTGCTAAAAATAGCACATAGGGGTAAATTGCAGTTTTTGGCAAATAACTCGAAAACCGTTATAGATATCAAAAATCTGACAAGGTAAAAGTGATCAGCATGGCAAGATCTATCCTCTCTTCAATTTTGAAGAAAATCTGATTACCAGTTTAGGAGTTATTGCCCTTTTTCCGGAAATTTAAAAAATTTTTAATGTTTTTTATTTTTTATCAAAGAAACTTTAGCAGATAGGGGTCAACTTCAAATGGTAAAAATGTTCAGCATATCAAGATCTACCCACCCTGAAATTTTGGAGAAAATCCAAAAACCCTTGTAGGAGTTATTGCCCTTTTTTCACAGAATTTTCATATTTTTCGTCTTTTATTTCCAAAACAATAGAAGATGAAGGTTAAGTGTAAATTGATAAAATGTTTGCCATGCTGTGGTGATTTCAAAAGTGGTGTTGAAAATCATACAGACTGCCATTTTCTAAATGGCCGCCAAAAAAAGGCGGGAAAATTCAACATTGTTCAATTTCAATAAAATTTTGTTTCCAAATAGATATTGATGTTGCGACTTCAAAACCGATGTTGAAAATTGTTTGTTGACACCATTTTCAAAATGGCCACCAAGAAAGGCGGGAAAATTCAACGTTGTCCGATTTCAATGATATTTGGTTTCCAAATAAGTATTGATGTCGCAACTTCAAAACCGATGTTGAAAATTGTTCGTTGAATGCCATCTACAAAATGGCTTCCAAAAAAGGCGGGAAAATTCAACAATGTCCGATTTCAATGAATTGTGGATTCCAAATAGATATTGATGTTAAGACTTCAAAAATGATGTTGAAAATTGTTTGTTGAATGCCATTTTCAAAATGGCCACCAAAAAAGGCAGGAAAATTCAACATCGTCCAATTTCAATGAAATTTGGTTTCCAAATAGATATTGATGTAGCGATGTGTTTCTTCACAATATAAGAAATATGTTTAAACTAGATTATAAAGGGGAACCCCTGCCAAAATTTTTTTATGGAAAGGGGGACTTGGAATGTTTTGATTTCAGCAATACGTATTATCTGAATTAAATGGGGAACCCCTACCCAAATTTTTTTTTGAAGGGTTGTAATCTATAGTGGGGCTTAAAGTTACTGTGGAAACTGCTTAATCTACTTGCCCAATTGGAACCATACTTGGTGTCAACTGTCAATAGTCGGTACCTATCGAAGAATGTTTCTGGTAAGTACCCATGTATTCCAAGATGGCTTCCAGCGTGGGACATAGTTTAACATTGGACCCTATGGGAAAAACACATTCAAAGACATTCTTCTCTGAAACTACTTGGTCAGTTGGAATCACAACTTGGTCAAGATAGGCCTTTAATGATCTTCTTAAAAAATTATGTCTGACAATTCTGCATCTCATCCAAGATGGCCGCCATCTGGGACCATTGTTTAACATTGGACCCTATGGGGAAAGCACGTTCAAAGATTTTCTCCTTTGAAACTTCTAGAAAATGAGACACTTTAACATTGGGTTAATTTGGGCTGCAGTTTATGCCAGTCAAGGACCAGGTGAGCTATACAGGCTCTTGAGAGCCTCTAGTTTCTAAACCGTTCCAGATATTAAGCTAATATTTGCTATGTGAGTCTACCACTATGAGTTACAGATCAAATTATGAGTTTGGTTCCGGTCCATTGATTTTGGACGGAGTTATAGGCCTTTAACTTAGAAAATTTGGGTAAAATATAGGTTTTCCAGACTTTTTTTCTAAACCGTTCCAGATATTAAGCTAATATTTGCTATGTGAGTCTACCACTATGAGTTACAGATCATTAACTATTTTTGCTGGTATAACAAGCTATTCCACCGGTAGGGGACTTCTGTATTGCCTTGCAATACGATCCACACTTGTTATATTTTGAAATTACATAACTCTATTGATATACAATTCTTTCTCGTTATGAAAACTATAATTATCTATTAGAAATAACAGTATTTAAAAATGAATTTATATTTTTGATAACTCATTTGTAAATTTGTAAAATAATGGCATGATATTGATGATATAAACTATTCTTTATTGTATATTCTCCTGTAATGTGGCAGCAATGTTTATTTCCTACACGATTAGATAATTTTCATATCTTATAATTTCTCAAAACTTATATCACTTAGTAATAACTTTTATGCGATCATTTCATTGGCCATTCATATGATTAGATAACCTTTTCAGCCATGTTTTCATTGGTTGTTCGAGAGGTCACACATCGGGTCAAAACCATGTCATGGAAATTTTTTTTTTCATTCTGTTCTCATTTCATTATGTTATCTGCAATTTAAAACATTTTATTGGAAAGAAGAAGTAAAAAAAATGGGCTTAGTATGTACACACATATTAAAAATAGATTTTCCAAAAACAGTTGAATATATTTTTGCTGCTTGAAATATATTATTTTATTGCTAAAAATAAGTTTCCTATTCAATAAGTATTCTTGTGTTGATGTTATGTGTATTGAGATCACTGACATGTGGAAATAAACATCAGAATCAGAATTTTATTATAGATGATTAAACTAATTACCATTCAACCAAACGCTTCTGAAAAGTTACCAAGGTTTGTCACCAGCAAGGAACCATGCACTTTTGTTGTGTACATGTGCTCATAATGCAACATATTTCTTACATCTACAACACTTACATGCATTATAAGGTTTTAGGTATAAGTACATAATCAATATTCAACGTACTCACAAACACAAAAAAAAAATCTCCCAACTAAACGTAATTGGGAGAACACAGCAAAAGAGTTTGCAAATTCAATTTATCATAAGAGAAATAGGTTTCACAACTAAAGGCTTGTATATCGCTGGTTATAAACTCTTGCTATATAATTAGAAATAATAATAAACTTGCTGAAGCTGGTTAGTTATTATTGTGTAATTAAATGACTCGAGTTGATAACAAGAGATATGCCAGTCTCACACATAATGAAAAATATAACTCAAGGGCTATAGAAGTCTTTCCTCACCATCAAATTCACTTGTACCTTTCATATTAAAGCAGCCTCTGTTAAAAAAATCTATATTTCTAATTAGTGGTTTGATTTTCATAAAGTTAATGTTAAATTTTACAGTATAATGGATTTGATATACATGTATATACATTTTTTAAAGATTTATGACATGATATTGGTGCGACATGGTTTGATGATAGTGGGAGATCCTCTTGGAGGAAAAACTAGTGCATTTAATGTTTTAGCAGAGTCACTAGGAGACCTTAATAAAAGTGGGAAAATGGACGAATACAGAGTAAGAATTTTCATATACTCATTTCCTTTTTGTAGCTTATAAGTCAGAATGGTATGATACAGCTGATTCATGATTTATGCTAATGATCTAAGATGTTAAAGTATATTTAGTTTACAATGGTATATTTTGAGGATTGTTTATTCTTGATAGGAACAGTGAACACTTCATTTCAGTATGATAAATTTATATAAATTTATAAATCATTATAGAGTTTTATATAATATTCTCTTGTACAAAAATTAAACTAGCATTTTTATTTTTGGTCATGTTGCAATTGCACTAATTGCACTTTGAAACATTCAGGTCACAAATTGTATTTGACTCTTTAACAAATAATTGCACTTTGAAACATTCAGGTCACAAATTATATTTGACTCTTTAACAATTTATACTTAGTTGTTAGGATGAAATTGATATTATGTTTTATAAACATATTTTGTTATTATCTGTTTCTTGCAGGTTAGACACAGAGTTATTAATCCTAAAGCAGTGACCATGGGACAGTTGTATGGTAGATTTGACCCAGTTTCACATGAATGGTTTGATGGTAAGTAATCATTTTTAATTAAGAAATAATTCATGGCAGGTATATGGTTGTTGTTATTTTACCAGGGGCTTGGCATTTTATATTCAATTTTATACAGAGCATTAGCGAGGGGTTCAATTTCTGAATATAAAGGCCCTGCCCATGGTTAAATGACAACCATATTCCTGCCATGAATTATTTCGATTCTGATACAGAATATTCAATTTTCTATTCCTAAGCAACCTAAGAGTAGGCAGATTTCCCTTCTCAATCACTTTCTGTGTCTTAGACATCACATTACACATCTGAGGTTTTCAAACAGATGCAAGTCCAAGATCGCAACTGAAAGCAAAACAATACACATTTACCTGTCTGAATGAGATGGTTTTGGTTTTAAAATGTTTTTATCCCTTATTCCTTTATTAACCAGGATTAACAAAAATAACAGAATAGTTAATTTTCATCCCTTTTACCCTTATTATGCTACCTTTTGCGCTTGTGTGAACGTATGTGATTGTTGAGTATTTTACTGGTACCTTTTTCGGGATGCTGGGATTGGAACATTTCAAGCTCTGGAATTTAGGATTTCTATCATTAAAGCACAAGACTTTGGGAGATGAAAGTACCAGGAATCAGGATTCCATCAGTTTTAAGTTCCTTTGTGGTATGGGATTTCCGGATTAAGTGAAAACATAGTCAGGAATCTGGGATGGGACCCCCTCCAGCCCTCCTCTGTTACCCATCTAAAATGTTTTGAACTCAGTGTACACTTTTTTCAGAATCTCGAAAAAAATTTACATTCCATTCTGTGTACCAAAAAACATGTGTAAGGATAATAGCTTGACTTACTAGATGAATTTCATTTATTTTGACTTGTACATTGTAGGTATCCTTGCAAACACATTCAGAGACCATGCTTCAGATACAACAGATTTCAGGAAGTGGATCATTTTTGATGGTCCTGTGGATGCTGTGTGGATTGAAAACATGAATACAGTGTTGGATGATAATAAAAAGGTAGGCACTTATACTAATAGAAGACATATATACCTATGCCTACATCTATAGATGGGACTTGTTTTAATTTTCTGTTTCGTAATACATTATAGGTACACAGTGCACACCAAAATTGTTTTTATGGGCTGATGATGTAAATAAGACTATTTCTTTTTTTGAAAATCAGTGCAATTAATTTTTGTGCAAGTTTATTCTTTTATCAAATTAAATGTGTGCAAAGATAAGTCAGGAACAATTTAATGTTGAGATATTTTCTTTCTGTAAATTTATCAAAAATAAATTGCACATGAACTAAAGTTAGTTTACAGTATTGTACCTTGACATTTTACTGAACTGCAGTATAATGTATGACAAGTCACAAGTGGATATTCTTCTTGTTAATATCTACCTGAAGTGACATATTTTCAGTTCTCTATATTCTCAGATGATGGTATAATTATCTCATCTTTTCAGCTTTGTTTAATGAGTGGTGAAATCATACAGATGAATAACAAACAAAACATGTTATTTGAATGTCAAGATTTGGAACAGGCCTCACCAGCAACTGTCAGTAGGTAAGTAATTACATGTACATGGCCTCACCAGCAACTGTAAGCAGGTAAGCGATAAAAGGCTTCACAAGCAACTCCAACTGTCAGCAGGTAAGTAATAACATGTACATGGCCTCACCAGCAGCTGTAGGCAGGTAAGCAATAAAAGGCTTCACCAGCAACTGTCAGTAGGTAAGTAATTACGTGTACATGGCCTCACCAGCAACTGTCAGCAGGTAAGCAATAAAAAGGCCTAATCAGCAACTGTCAGTAGGTAAGTAATTACATGTACATGGCCTCACCAGCAACTGTCAGCAGATAAGCAATAAAAAAGCCACACCAGCAACTGTCAGCAGGTAAGTAATTACATGAACATGGGCTCACCAGCAACTGTCAGCAGGTATGTAATAAAAAGGCTTCACCAGCCACTGTAAGCAGGTAAGTAATTACATGTATATGGCCTCACCAACAACTGTCAGCAGGTAAGTAATTACATGTACATGGCCTCACCAGCAACTGTCAGCGGGTAAGCAATAAAAGGCCTCACCAGCAACTGTCAGTAGGTAAGTAATTACATGTACATGGCTTCACCAGTGACTGTCAGCAGGTAAGCAATAAAAGGCCTCACCAGCAACTGTCAGCAGGTAAGTAATAACATATACATGGCCTCACCAGCGACTGTCAGCAGGTAAGCCATAAAAAGGCCACACCAGCAACTGTCAGCAGGTAAACGATATAAAGGCTTCACCAGCAACTGTCAGCAGGTAAGCAATAAAAAACTTCACCTGCGAATGTCAGCAGGTAAGTAATAACATGTACATGGCCTCACCAACAACTGTCAGCAGGTAAATAAAAACATGTATATGGCCTCACCAGCGACTGTCAGCAGGTAAGAAATAACATATACATGGCCTCAACAGCGACTGTCAGCAGGTAAGAAATAAAAAGGCTTCACCAGCAACTGTCAGCAGGTAAGCCATAAAAAGGCTTCACCAGCTTCTGTCAGCAGGTAAGCAATAAAAAAACTTCACCAGCAACTGTCAGCAGGTAAGCCATAAAAATGTCTCACCAGCAACTGTCATAAGGTAAGGCATAAAAAGGCTTCACAAGCAACTGTTAGCAGGTAAGCCATAAAAAGGCTTCACAAGCGAATGTCAGCAGGTAAGCCATAAAAAGGCTTCACAAGCACTGTCAGCAGGTTAGTAATAAAAAGGCTTCACAAGCACTGTCAGTGGGTAAGTGATAACAGAGTATGACAAGCAACTGTCAGTATGAAAGTGATATATATTATCTATACTTTCAAGTGGTCGGTTGTCATAGTTCTACTATCAAAATCATTAAAGAATTAAAAGTTCAAGCTTTAGCAAGAACCTTGATGATGAACCCTTGATAGTGTAGAACTGTGATAACATACTTGCCAACCTCAAATTCTGCTGTGGCGGGTCATGACCCAACATTCAGGTATCTGTTGGTGGGTCATATCGTGCCAAGCCATCATGCACCTGTTCAAGGATTCTTTGCAATAGTTCTGTACAATTTATAACCATATATGAGGAGGGCAAGACCTTTTCTGTCCATGTGTTTTGGGCATTTTCAGTGGGGTGTTTATTGTTTTTGGTGAAATAAATCAGTTGTTTACTGTTTTTGGACCATTTGGTGTTTTCAGTTAGATTTTTAGCTCACCTGACCCGAAGGGTCAGTGTGAGCTATTGCCATCACTTGGCGTCCGTCGTCCGTCCGTCCATCGTCTGTTAACTTTTCACATTTTCATCTTCTCCTCTGAAACCACTTAAGCAACTTTACAGGAATGATGTACTAATGGTCCTTGACAAAGAATACTCATTTCGTTCCGATCCGATAAAAAACATGGCCACCAGCACGGAAGTTTAACATTGGACCCTATGGGAAAATCATAATTTCATCTTTTCCTCTGAAACCACTGAAGCAAATTCAACCAAACTTTACAGGAATGATGTACTGAAGGTCGTTTACAAAGATTGTTCATTTCGTTCCGATCCGACAAAAAACATGGCCGCCAGCCATAAACTTAGGTTTAACATTGGAGGCTATGGGAAAAATCACATTTTCATCTTCTCCTCTGAAACCACTGAAGCAAATTCAAGCAAACTTTACAGGAATGATGTACTAAAGGTCCTTGACAAAGAATACTCATTTTGTTCCGACCCGATAAAAAAACATGGCTACCAGCGCGGAACTTAATTTAACATTGGACCCTATGGGAAAATCATATTTTCATCTTTTCCTCTGAAACCACTGAAGCAAATTCAACCAAACTTTACAGGAATGATGAACTGAAGGTCCTTTACAAAGATTGCTCATTTTGTTCCGATCGGATAAGAAACATGGCCGCCAGTGCGGAACTTAGGTTTAACATTTGACCCTTATGACCCTATGGGAAAAATCACATTTTCATCTTCTCCTCTGAAACCACTGAAGCAAACTCAACAAAACTTTACAGGAATGATGTACTAAAGGTCGTTGACAAAGAATACTCATTTTGTTCCTATCCGATAAAAAACATGGCCGCCAGCGTGGAACTTAGTTTAACATTGGACCCTATGGGAAAATCATATTTTCATCTTCTCCTCTGAAACCACTGAAGCAAATTCAATCAAACTTTACAGAAATGATGTACTAAAGGTCCTTGACAAAGAATACTCAATTTGTTCGGATCAGATAAAAAACATGCCGCCAGCGCGGAACTTAGTTTATCAATGGACCCTATGGGAAAATTCACATTTTCATCTTCTCCTCTGAAACCATTGAAGCAAATTCAACAAAACTTTACATGAGTGATGTATGGAAAGTCTTGTACAAAGATTGCTCATTTCATTACAATCCGATAGAAAACATAGCCGCCAGCATGGAACATAGTTTTACATTGGACTCTATGGGAAAATCACATTTTTATCTTCTCCTATGAAACTTCTGAAATAAATTCAACCAAACTTTAGAGGAATGATGTTCGGAAAGTACTTTACAAAAATACTCATTTCATTTTGATCCGGTAAAAAACATGTCCGCCACTGCAGAACATATAGTTTAACATTGGAGTCCGGTATGAGGAAGCCATCCTTTTCATCATCTTCTCTGAAACTATTCAAGCAAATTTAACTAAGTGTATGGAAGTTCCTTTGCAAAAATTACTCATTCAAATAGGATGAGACAAAAACACGGGTGCTAATGGAGAACATAGCTAAATATTAGACCCCATTGGTAATAAAGATATTTTTGGTCATGCATGGCATAGAAGCATTTTGTCAGGTGAGCGATACAGGCTCAGTCTCTCTCTAGTTACTTTTTAGCTCACCTGACCCGAAGGGTCAGTGTGAGCTATTGCCATCACTTGGTCTCCGTCGTCCGTCCGTTAAACTTTTCACATATTCATCTTCTCCACTGAAACCACCAAAGCAAATTCAACCAAACTTTACAGGAATGATGTATGGAAGGTCCTTTACAAAGATTGCTCATTTCGTTCCGATCTGATAAAAAACATGGCCGCCAGCGCGGAACTTAGGTTTAACATTGGACCCTATGGGAAAATTCACATTTTCTTCTTCTCCTCTGAAACTGCTGAAGCAAATTCAACCAAACTTTACAGGAATGATGTACTAAAGGTCTTTAACAAAGATTGCTCATTTCGTTCTGATCCGATAAAAAAAACATGGCCGCCAGCACGGAACTTAGTTTAACATTGGCCCTATGGGAAATTCACATTTTCATCTTCTCCTCTGAAACCACTGAAGCAATTTCAACCAAACTTTACAGGAATGATGTATGGAAGGTCCTTTACAAAGATTGCTCATTTCGTTCCGATCTGATAAAAAACATGGCCGCCACGGCAGAACTTAGGTTTAACATTGGACCCTATGGGAAAATTCACATTTTCTTCTTCTGCTCTGAAACCGCTGAAGCAAATTCAACCAAACTTTACAAGAATGATGAACTGAAGGTCCTTAACAAAGATTGCTCATTTCATTCCGATCCAAT
>MJUU01024867.1:102796-114050 GCA_002080025.1 Modiolus philippinarum
AAAATTGTTTGTTGACTGCCATTTACAAAATGACGTCTCGACTTCAAAACTGGTGTCAAAAGTGGTCCTTAGCAAGAACATTTTTTATCAAAAAAGCCCAACAAAGAAATATAATAAAACATGATCAGACTTTAAAAACAGTTCAAGATTTTGGTGGTGTTCGACCTACGAAAGTTTGAGAAACTGAAGATCAACTGTATAACTTACATTGTTACCTTGATTGTGGCAACTGAAAGCCAGGTGAGCAATACAGGCTCCTGGGAGCCTCTGGTTAGTTAAAATAACTAAATACCAAAGTTATCATAAATGTAGTTTCTGAAGAGTTCTTTTACTCACAGTTTCCAATACAAAAAAAATCTTCTATAGCAAGAAAATTTGTTTTCTAAGCACTCTTAATGTATAAACAAAATCCTCAATCTGTCTCTATTAAATTCAGAGTACCTGGTTATTTTACAACAAATGCTTGCATTTAAATTTTGCAGAATATCATCTTCATTCATTGGTGAACTTGGATTCATTAATATTTTGGTTTGAGTAAAATGTAGTCATTAACAGCTTACAAAATATTTGTGTGATGATGCAAATTAACCTATTTCTTCATTCTGGTAACTTAAAAAGTAAAAAGTAGTTGACAAACTATGGAATACTGTTCAACTATTTCAACTTATTTCCTTCTTTTAGACATAAATGTGATATATTCT
The DNA here is from genome assembly GCA_002080025.1 of Modiolus philippinarum. Taxonomy (NCBI): domain Eukaryota; kingdom Metazoa; phylum Mollusca; class Bivalvia; order Mytilida; family Modiolidae; genus Modiolus; species Modiolus philippinarum. The sequence goes on from MJUU01024867.1 coordinate 103,498, forward strand.
ATTATGGTTAGATGGTTTAAAACATTTTGGTTCAGTTTTTACTTTTAACATAGTCAACAAATATGGACCTCTAAATGAATATAATTGCATCAATTATGAAAAGATAGGAGAATGCAGGATTATTTTTCATTGTTGGATAAGCAACAAGGGATTCTCAATTATTTTGAATTTAATATTTCTGAAAGCAAAATTACGTTTTAAAGAATCTCTTCTGAACAGCACATTTAATTTTAAAACTTTGCCATGACAAGACACGCTTAGCTATAAAGGACATGTAATTAGTAAATAACGGAATAATGAGTATTGTTTTGCTATGTACGGAGAAACACTTTTGATCTGTGCAATTAAAGAAGCTTATGCATTTATTAGACTGTTTTGTTTATCCTTTAGATTTTTCAAATGTTTTTAGTTGTTTTTGGCCAACTATTCTGTTTATTATAGACATTCTTTTTACAATTCGCTATCATTAATTTGACTTTAATTTAAATGATTTCTATCAATTATACAGGCCAAAAGACCTCAAGTTTGCCAGGAACCTTTTAATTCCTAAGAAAGGCACTATTTATGATCATGTGTACATCAAACGACAGTATGGTTCATGGAATCAGTGGAGCAGTCTTATTACACCATTTAGTATTGATGATAAGGCAAAGGTAAAAAGACCTCAACACATCACATTTATCACTAATTTTTGTTGTGAGTTTTCCTGTTGTCATGCTTATTTTTCACAAACATTCATTTTTCACTTTTTTTGTATGATTCAATATTTGATTTATTTTGTTTTATTACAAAAATCATCCATTTTTGAGCAAGTTGTTTTGACAAGGTGTCGAATAGGGCATACAAGAACAACTCATGGTTACATTCTAAATGGTGAAGACCAACCTGAGTGTATTCCGTGTAATAGTGCTTACACAATACAACATATTTTACTTGACTGTGTCGATGTTGCCAACATACGTTGCACATTTTATACAGCTAATTCTCTTAAAGATTTATTTGCAAACATTGCGGGCGACAAAATTATTCAATTTTTGAAAGCTGTCAATTTGTATAGTAAAATATAAGTTTATATTATCCAAGTTTTAAATTTCATTAAATCTGATCTATTTATCTTAAATTGTTTATCGTACGATTTTATCTTTTAGAAGTTGCTTTATCCGTATATAGCCATATGTATTATATGACTGTTTTAGTTATATATTCATAATATCATCAACTGTTCACGCCACAATATAGCTGAAATATTGCTGAAGTTGGTGTTAAACAAATGTCAATCAATCAAATCAATCAATCAATCCATTTTTGATTATCTTTATAACACTATATAATTCAGTCCCATTCTATAGAAGTTTTGACTTTGAACTAAAAAATACAGACTCAATCTAGGTATAAAAAGTTCTAGAACTGTTCAGGGCAAGATGCTAGAGTATTTCATCTGAAAAACATTACAGGTTGGTAGTTTGCTAGGTATGGGTAGTTATTACAGAGAATTTAATAAACATTGTTTCAGTTTATCAGATATCTGGTACAGTGTGTTTTGACTACTGATTATGACAATATATGCACTGAAAGGAAGAGATTACTTCTCTTTCAAGTACTGCTAAAATGATTTAGATCAGGGAGTCTTAAAAGCTTTAATCCCAATGCTTCAGTACATAATTAGAATTGCCTTCTCCTATCATATAGTTAGTTATTTACATATAAATGTTAAGTAATCTCAGAGTCTTGTCTCGATCAATAGTTTGCTTTTACGTACTTTTATAATACTTGTTTGTTATACCTGCTTATACAAAACAGGTCAGTTAGTCTAATAGCTTATAAGTTACTTATCCCATGAATATTATGAAATGGAAATTTTCCTAATTGCTTCTTTTAATAGCTGTAGTAATGATGCAAAATTGTGGAGTTAGCAATTCACAGCAAAAGATTTTGTCCCGTAATAATGTATCAGGAGCCATGTTATGAACCCTTTAGTATCACCAGCACTTTCCTTTCAAACTGATTTAGTTGTAAGGGATTTGGGCCTTGGAAAATGACAGCTTTCAAACACCCCTTGTTTTGCCCAGAAAATAGTTATAGCCTCTGGGGTTATTTTTGCAAACCCTTTTTAATCCAATACTTTGTTGAAAAGATTCAAAGGTTTGAAGGTAGAATTCCAGTATATAATTAACCTTTTAGAGTTTCAGAAAATTTGTCCAAATGGAGGTCTACTATGACAGTCCAATTACAGAAGATAATTCTTTTAACTGGGACATATAAAAAAAACATCAATTGATTCTATAAAATGACTTGTCTGAGGATTTCAGGAAATTGACCAAATAAATGAAATAAAAAAGTCTTCTAAACAAATTAGTGAAAAGGTTTGTTTAAATTGAAACAAATATCAAAAATATGATATCTAGGTATAGAATTTCAGAAATAAAGGTAGTTTTATAGCTCACCTGGTCTGGAGGGCCATGTGAGCTATTGTCATCACTTTGCGTCCGTCGTCTGTCTGTCGTCCGTCCGTCAACAATTTAAAAAATCTTCTCCTCTGAAACCCATGGGCCAAATGTAACCAAACTTGGCCTGAATCATAAACAGGGTCTGGCTTCTCAGAGTTTTGTTCAATTAGTTGGCCGGTCAAAAAAAATGGCCGCTATTGCTAAAAATAGAACATGGGGTAAATTGCAGCTTTTGGCTAATAATTCGAAAACTGTTACAGATATCACAAATCTGACATGAGGTGACAATGATCACCATGATGAGATCTACCCACCGTGCAATTTTGAAGAAAAGCCGAAAACCCATCTCAGAGTTATAGCCCTTTTTCCGAAAAATTTTCAAGATTTCTGCATTTTTTTATTTTTTATTTCAAAAAATGTAACAGATAGAGGTCAAGTGTAAATTAAAAAAAATGTTCAGCATATCAAGATCTACCCACCCTGAAATTTTGAAGAAAACCCATAAACCGTTGTAGGAGTTATTGCCCTTTTTTCACCGAATTTTTTAAATTTTCATATTTCTTGTCTTTTATTTCCAAAACTAGAGAAGATGAGGGTTAAGTGTAAATTGATGAAAAGTTTGCCATGCTGTGGCCACTTCAAAACTGCTGTTAAAAAATTGTACTTGACCGCCATTTTCAAAATGGTTGCCGAAAAAGGCGGGAAAATTCAACAATGTCCGATTTCAATGAAATTTGGTTTCCAAATAGATATTGATGTTGCGACTTCAAAACCGGCGTTGAAAATTGTTCCTTGACTGCCATTTTTAAAATGGCCGCCAAAAAAGGCAGGAAAATTCAACATTGGCTGATTTCAATGAAATTTGGTTTCCAAATAGGTCTTGATGTCGCTACTTCAAAAACTGATGTTAAAAATTGTTGTTGACCGCCATTTTCAAAATGGCTGCCAAAAAAGGTGGGAAAATTCAACATTGTCCGATTTCGATGAAATTTGGTTTCCAAATTGGTATTGATGTCGCAACTTCAAAACTGATGTTAAAAATTGTTCGTTAACTGCCATTTTCAAAATAGCCACCAAAAAAGGAGGGAAAATTCAACATTGTCCTATTTCAATGAAATTTGGTTTCCAAATAGATTTTGATGTTCAAAACCGATGTTGAAAATTGTTCGTTGACTGCCATTTACAAAATGACATCTAGACTTCAAAACTTGTGTCGAAAGTGGTCCTTGGCAAGAACGTTTTTTGTCAAATAAGTCCAACAAAGAAATTTAGTAAAACATGATCAGACTTTAAATACAGTTCAAGATATTGGAGGTGTTCGAGCTACAAAAGTTTGAGAGACTGAAGATCAACTGTATAACTTACAATGTTACCTTGATTGTGGCAACTGAAAGCCAGGTGAGAGATACAGGCTCCTGGGAGCCTCTGGTTTGAGTTTCAGGAAAATTTCTTATATTGAATTAAAGTGAGATTTTTCAGGAATTAATTTGATTAATGATAAAATGACACTAATTAGATATAATATCATTGTATTATTATGCCACAACAAAGAGTTGACAAATAAGAGTTCTAGCTTGAAATTCAAGCATTCTCTGAGAATGCTAAATGGTGTGCTTTGCAATATATGCAATAAAATTCCTTGAAAATTTTGAATATAACAAAATATTATACATTTGGTCAAAAACCTTCACAATTCTTATTGTGTTTGTTCTTCACAAGTCACATTTTAATCATTTCCATATGTTTGTTATTTTTACTTTTACAGGCAATCCAGGTAAATTTAGTTCCTTTTTATGCATGTCTTTATATCTTATAGAAAACATGTAGCAGGGTTCAGGTTTGGAGAAGGGAGTAACCAACAAAGATTTGGTGTTCTTCTTTGGTAAAAAATGTTGAAAACAAGAAATAAAGAATTTATCGTCTTATCTTTTCATCAACCTTTAAGTGAATCAGATCTGGTGATCTTTCACTTCAAAAATATTGTCCAAGTTTTATTGTTTGAAACATCCATGCTTAATTTTTCAAAAGTTTTGGATTTAAAAGATTTAACCATTTTTCAGTTTTTCCAGCTAAGTTATATTTTGGTCACAGTTAATTTAAAATTTTATAAAGTTTTTATGAATTTCCCTTTCCTTATTAAAAAACAAAGTTTATTATGTGATAAAATATGAAAAGCTTTGATTTATTAGGCAGCTTTGTCATAAATATGGACATGTATTAATTTTTGGATCTTTTTGTTATTGTTTAGTGAATTAAATGCAGTTCAAAAATAACAAAATTGTATATTATGCATGAATATATTTGCTTTTATAACATGATTATTTATATTGATATAAATGGAAATATTTTCAATTGTCTTCATAACTGTCAGGTCCTTCTGCACTTGCGAAAAATGATCTAATTGACTATACTTGATAAACTATAACCTTGGTCATCATTCAAAACCTATTCCTCATTCAGTTTTGAAAATTGCTTCTATCTATTTCAAAACAGCTAAATCATTTTTTTTTCAGTTGATCAGTGTGGCCATTTAAACCAAGTCTGATGTATGAACATTTTTCTTTTACCATACATATACTAATGAACAAATCTCAAGTTTACACTTGTTATAAACTGATTGGTCACACTTGAGCAGATGTATATTTAAATGGCCTGAAAAGAAAATTGATGAAGCTGTTTTTTTAAAGATATAAGCAATTTTTAAAACTGATTGGGGAATAGCAATTAAACAATGATCTATGTCATAGTTGTTCCACCGTAAAATAAATAAAATTAATGTTTTTCATAAAAAGCCATATGTAAGAACATACATTGGGCAATATATATTATTTTATTCAATTCGCCATTTCAGAAACTGAGGAATTGTGGGTACAGTGATTGTTTTTCAAATTTTGGTGTACGGACAATCGATTTTCAACCAATGTGACGTTACGTTATGTAAGTTCTCTGCCAATTAAAATATTATATGTTATTCGGGAATCTTCACAGGGGATACGGGTTCATATTCCCTGTCTGTGTTTTATATCCCCTGAGCCGTCAGGCGAAGGGGATATAGGGCACAGACAGGGAATATGAACCCGTATCCCCTGTGAAGCCCGAAAAACTTTTATATTCTGGTAGAAGTGCTACATCTGTCTTTTTAAAGACGTTTAAAAATTGTGACTTTGCTACCACGGGGATACGGTCTCATATCCCCTGTCAAGCTAACCAATCAAATTGCAGGATTTACCTGGATATTTCACTTCATCAGAATATTTTATTGTATGCTCTACCCACAATGCTTTAGTTTCTGAAACGGCGAATAGATATCAATAACAGTCTCCTATTCCCATTTTCAAGGGAGGGTTTCCAGAATTCGAAAAGAGACAATAGAACACCATCTATAGTAGCAATAACCAGTTTGTGATGTAGTTGTTTTTGACTAGCTCATGTTTGCAATCATCACGAGAATATATTTACTTGTGGTAGATATATATAGGTCAATATATTTAAAGGAGTATATTTTTTTGTGGGACCATAGATTTTATGAAGACACTGTGCTATACTATATTTTATCAAAAATATATAGAATTTTCAATGGTATAGATTATATTTGCATGAAATTAAATGCCTATAGATGCATGCATTAGAAATAGCCCTGAATACAATGATTATACAATAGCATTATATCACAAAATTATACTATAAAATAAAAGCAATATACTATTGTTTCATCATTCAGGTCATTTCAAGTTATGGATACACCTTATGATGAGATATTGGTTCTTCTCTTGCTATAAATACACCTTCAGATCCTAGAATTACTGAAATATGCACACAATACTTCTTATTTATTATTTTTAGCTGAACTCTATAGCCAACAATAGATTTATATAATCGAGTAATGATCTAATTTTTTCAAAGAGTCAAAGGACGTGCAGAAGTATCAATTTTATCATGTGTTAGATTTGGCCATGAATAATAATTCCAATTATTTCAGAATTCAATTTTTTTTGCTATTACCTATTAATTTACTTAAATTTACATGCAACTATAGGCCTTTTTTGAAATCTCGTTTATCTCCCTTTGATCCCAACACTGATTTCACTTTTAGAATGGTGCATGCATTTCCAGGTATTCAATATGGATAAAAAAGAGTACCAGAAGCGGAAAGGTTTTATTCCCCCAGATCGAGGATTTTGGGCATTTTTTATGTCCTGTCTGTCTCTCTGTCTATGTGTCTGTTTGTCTGTCTGTGCATCCAAAACTTTAACCTTGGCTATAACTTTTGAATTATTAAAAATAGACTTATCATATATGGCAAGTATAAAGGTCTAATCAAAAGGAACACAAATATGACCAAAAAAATAGGTTAGGTCAAAGGTCCAGGTCACAGAGATTCCATGTAAAGAAAGATAACTCTAACCAAAATATTAAGATTCCTATTCAAATTTATTTAACCAATAAATTGGTGCTTGGTGCATATGTAGTGTTTCACAAACACATCATGCTTTTTTCTCCAACTGACTAAAAAGCTCATATTTAGAGAAAATAACAACATGTTATAGAAAGGGCAGTATTTTTTCCGAGAAATGGCCCAAAAGAAAAAATTGGCTGAAATGCAATCGCACCACTGTAATCAATGTTTTGAATTGCAAAAAGTAATTATTGCTATTGTAATAATATTCATTATCCTCACTTGGGCTTGAAGTTGTATGTAGATGTTTACTTTTTTTGGGGGTACATTTCCTGCAATTTTCTTTTTCTTTAAATTCAAATGGTATTAATACTTATTTTTTTAATTTCTATTAGTTAAAACCTAAGGATGCATTTGGTGGACAGGACATGGTAAATTTATGCATGTTCAATTAACTGCATGAATATATTCATAATGTGTTCGGTAACTACTAATAAAAATACTTATGCTAGCATGTGTTTGGAGTGCTTCCAAAATGGAAGATCAGCTAGACTATTGATTTTGTTTGTAAGTCTCATCACAATTTATAAATAATTGTTTATAAATTTGAAATCCTTCCACAAATTAAGTATGTTTGAATGGAATGTATGTGTATGGCCAAACCATACACGTAATATGGGACACTGACCATTAAACCCATGTTGTACCTACAAAACTTGTACAGCCTCAGATACTCCCATCATTTCTTAATTGTATCTCAAACTTCATCAAATTGTAATTTTTAATGAAGATATGATGAAACTGTTGTATGTAAAAAAAAACTTTAAAATACTATCAGCATATTGAGCAAATTTAAATATCCAATAGTAAATTATATTTATCAAAAAGAATTATTTTACTGTTTTAGGTTATTGTAAAATCAGAAAAACATGTTCGAGCATTTCCGGTAATTGTATTACATTGTTCTGAGGTTATGTTACCAGTATTGCACATATGGTGGATGTTTTATTAAACATACAATACAAATTTGGAATGGGTAATTTCTGTGTGTTGAAATATCAGATTGGATTGAATGGTTGCAATTTTTGGATTGGAGGATTGCAATTTGAGGTTGAAAAACTAAATTGTTGAAGCTTTTAATAGTCCTTGTTGCCTGGAGATTTTAGAATTTAAAACCAATGTGCTTTGATTTTTGTTAATGGCCTTTGGTAACCTGAAGACCTTCCAAGCACATGGAAAGTGTATATTTTGTATGATATACCGGTATAGATAATTCTAGTAAATTCTATGAGGACTAAAAAATTGAAACTGCATGTTGATGATTTTCTGTCTTTGAAAAATACTTGATATTTTAACGTATGAAGAGAGGGTGTGTAATTTTTAAATTTTAACTCAACAGAACATACAGTCTGTTTTACCAGACTGACACCTGTGAGTGCTTTACGTATGACTAACAACATAAATGATATATGGCAGTTGCCAGACATATAAGAGATATGTATCTGACAGAGGAAATTTTTTGACAGGGATTACTTAAGAGTCCAATATAGTTTATATAGTCAACCAATTACCCATCTAAAGAAAGTAACTTGTATAAAACTGATAAAAATGTACAAAAATGGTGTTTTACACACATTTTGAAATGATTGCTGAATATGGAAATCAGTTATAAATGTCTATCACCAACCTTTTTCCAAGATGTTTCAGCCTTAGGCCTTCATCAGTAAAAAATGTTATCATTTATGTTGATAACATATTTGTTCTAAAATAGAATAATTTGTTTGGAGATTTCTGGGGAAAGGGAGGGGGGTTGTGGATTGCTCAAGTGAAACATACTGCAATTTACTTTCTTGATTTATTGATTTGAAGGTATGTTAAGTTACAGCTCGGAATGGAACTGTACTTGTCTATTTTTGATTGAATGTTTTTATTATTAACTGCATGTGCATGATATAGTAATTATACAAACTATTACACGGACTCTACATGCATGCAGATCATATAGTGTACTTCTAATAGAAGGCATGCAACTACTGGATATAGACCATAGCTCTCTGTCAAAGTAGCAATGCACACAATACTAACAATTATTATTGTAGAATTCAGTATGGTACATCTTACACTATTACATACAGTAAAACCATGTTATAATGTCACCATCTATACAGACAGATTCATACAGTAAATACTCATCTCTTGTTTGATGTATTTTGGTTAGGTTTTATAAAAAAAACTTTAACTTTGGCTAGGATTTGAGCAAATTTGATTTGAACAGACATAGAAATACTGTTAAAGGCTTTGATAGCGAGAAATGTGGCATTAATACCATATTTACTGTATGTGATTTAGCCGATTATATTTTACTTATATAAACATTAAAGCTACATTAAATTCTTAGATTTTCACCCCATTGTGTCCTTGTATTGTTCAATTCCATTTGTCTTTTAATGTTATTCTTTTGTTGTATAACTCAGTTTAAGGTTTACTGCTATGTTGAAGATAAAGAATGGGGTGAAAATCTAGTTTTGATTTAAAGTGGATGTAGTTTTTGAAAATTAATATTTTATGTCCTCTAGTAACCTTTGATTTTGGTGATTAGCATAAATCTAAAGACAATTTAATATTATATTAGTTAGTTGTTGGATTCATAAGAAAAAAAATACCATGTTATATTCTGCTGAAGTGAAATATCCAGGTAAATCCTGCAATTTGATTATTAGCTTGACAGAGGATATCAGACCGTATTCCCGTGGTAGCAAAGTATGATTTTTATACACCTTTAAAGGAAAATTGTAGCACTTTTAGCAGAATATAATAGTTATCCGGGCTTCACAGGGGATATGGGTTCATATAATTCCCTGTTTGTGCCCTATATCCCCTTCACCTTATGGTTCGGGGGATATAAAACACAGACAGGAAATATGAACCCATATCCCTTGTGAAGATTCCCGAATAGAATATAATATAAAGAAGAATACAGGATGACTATAACACGGAAGTATGGAGTTCTTTATTTTATCCCAGTGCGTTTATGAAAATATATCATGACATTTGTACATCTACAGTGGATCTAATCCAATACATTATTGGGACTTGTCTGATGTGGCACACCTGGAGACCTGACTAATCTGATTTTCTCTTGGGACCTGTCTAATTAGACATGCTTTTGGGACCCATCTGATATGACATGCTAGGAGACATGTCTGCTGTGACATCCCTGGGCCTGTCTAATCTGGACACATCTGGGGACCTGTCAAAGCTTGCTCCTCTGGAACCTATCTAATCTGACACACCTACTAAGGACCTGTCTGACACATCTGGGAATCTGTCTGATCTGATGCATTTAGGGACCTGTCTAATCTGATCCACACCTAGGAGCCTCTTAATACACACCATGAAACTTATCCTTTTGGATATGCTTGGACCCTAGGAATCTGTCTAATCTGACACACATTGAGACCTGTTCTATCTGACAAACCTGGAAATTTGTTGAATCTGATGTACATGGGGACCTGTCTTATCTAACACATGGGATGATGACTAATCTGACATACCTTGGAATCTTTCTAATCTGACATACATGGGGACCTGTCTTATCTAACACATGGGATGATGACTAATCTGACATACCTTGGAATCTTTCTAATCTGACATACATGGGGACATGTCTTACCTAACACATGGGAAGATGTCTAATCTGACATACCATG
>MJUU01024868.1:0-34162 GCA_002080025.1 Modiolus philippinarum
GTGTATCGGTTGTCTCTTTAATTTCAAGTTCATTGGGGTAGATACGAAATAAGTAATATAATGTTCAAAAAGTTGGTTGCAGAGTGATATCAACTATCATTTCGAGCCTTTCGAACCTTCTGGTCTTTACCATGAATTGACAAACAGTGTTTGTATCTTTAAACAAAATGCAAAATGCTTTCTGCTTTCCATGTGCTATATTACTTTGTTTATTTATGATTTTTGCTTCGTGACTTAGGGTGGTCCGGGCTACTTAAAATAAAAAATTAATTAATTTTTCTGTAATTAAATGATTAAAAAGAATTTTTCATAAAGATAATTACGATGAGTCACCATGTAAGCTGTCGGTAAACAGAATTAAGTCAAATTGATACGGTCAATACCAGATCTGTGTACAAATATATGTGCTTGTACCTGTTGACAGAGCTTGCAATTTTCATCTGAAAGAAATACTTTATCGATGCCCAACAGAACGAACTGGCCAATGCAAACACTACCTTACGTATCAACTGTGACGAAAAACCATTAACAAAAAATCTTTTATGATAATTTAAGAAATGACCCAAGTTCCCAAAGATAACATCGTTCATACTTTGTATTTGGTTCCTAAGTTTCATAAATGTCGCTACAAACATAAGTAAGGGTTGTTGTACTACTAACCTATCTATCCATGTAACCAGTATACTTACTCGTATAAAGGAGTGAATATTTAAATACTATGAAAAAACTTTTGAGTATAAACATTGACTGACATTGTTTCTGGACATGTGATGATATAATTTAGGCGCTAAGTCTTTTGCTGGACAACAATTTTTGTTCGTTTTTGGCAACATGGATTATCAACAGGTCAGTGGCATTCCCATGGGTACAAAATCTGCATCCATAAGTATTACAGCATAGATTTAGCGTCACTACATCTAGCAAAGTTCCACTCAAACCGGTGCTTGAAACAACGGCAGTAGAATACCGAAGGAACAAAGGGGTGAAATTCACAAAAATCGAAGTCCAAAGACAGGGCAAAACGAGAACACAGAAAACAATGACGTTAGACAGATACAAAGCACAGAACCAGGGGTGTCTTGAACTTACTATGAGGTATGAACACTGCTCATTGTGACTTCAAGAGGAAGAACAACAATAGCGTCATTCAATTTCTTGAATTTACCATGCCTGCATTCCTCGCTACTTTGTGTCGTGTGCTTGATCACATCCCGTCATTTTTATTTACTCACAACCAGCTTACTTCTAGAGGCATTTCTCATCCCCATTTTCCAGAAATCATTTAAAATGCCAGAAACCGATGAAAAATCCACAATAAATTGGACGTAACTTACATTCGCTTCGTAATATGGGATACATTCTGCAAGAACCCGCAAGATTCGCTTTAGGATCCACTGATCTGAAGATTTTACACATATGCTGATGTCTAATTGACACAACCGACATCTGCTGAAATACAAAGTGTTTCTTTACCAAACCATTTGGGAAGTTTTTAGTTTTAAGTTTCCTTTCTACTTGGACAGTTCTTTACCAACAAACATTAGCGGCGAGCAACGCTTGTTTCATTTTTTTTTAATATTACCTTTTGTCCTTTCCTTTCCAAGATTTGGGTAATGGAGTCAGAAGTCTGCCTGTGTTTGGGTTCAGTCGCAGGTTTATCAAACTATAGAAAAACGGAACAGAAAAGGCAAGTTTTTGGATATACCCACTAATTGATTTAACCTTACTGTTGACTTTTTCTAGAGTCGATACAAAGTCAGGCTGTCCCGAGTTGGTATCCTTTTTTCTTGTGATTGTGTGTAATTCTAATTTTCAACTATTGTACATGTTTCATGTTGTCTTTTTATTTCATTAAAAAAAAATTGGGAAAGCTGTGAATAAAGTAATGGAATATAAATTACGGGTCATCGTTCATATTTTTAAGAAATCATGAAAATGTGATTTTTTCTCTCTATTTACCTTCCCTTCACACATAAGAGAAGAATAATATTGTCTGATAAATTTTTAAACAACAATTTAATACAGTGAAACATGTCTAAACCGAACCCCTTTGGGACTGAAGATTTTTTCGGTTTAGACAGATGTTCGGTTTACACGATTCAAAATATAAAGAAATTGATAGATGTGGTCTTCTTGTGTTTGGTTTAGACAAGTTTTCAGTTTTGTCAGGGTTCGGTTTAGACAGGTTTCACTGTAGTAACTTCCAATTTTTATCAGATGCTTATGATGCCGTTTTAGACACCGGAACTACCTTTGGTTGTCATGTTGGTCGATATATGTGGTAGAGTCTACCACAAATTTAGATGGATTGACTAAATACCGAAGTTACTGTGAATTTAAATTAGATGGAATTCATACTATCCATGATGCTACATTTGAAGATTGTAATTTTTTCCTTCCTGTAGTTATACTGAATAGTAAAAGAAAACAGAACAGTCTCATTTGGTACTAAAGAAAAGACTCCATTTCGCATTAACAAATTTAATATAGATATTTTGCGAAAGGATATGGAGTAAATAAACATGAGACCATAACACATATGTGAACTCCAACTGCAATAATTTAAATGAGCTGTACGGTATGGCCATTTCGAAAATTAATTCCTCATCAGCAGCACTAGAACCCAAACATAGGAAATCCATAATTTCAAAAAAAAAATGTTTAAAATGCATTGATATTTGTAACAATATATCAACCTTTATAGCATCTTTATCTTATACTAATCTGTGTTGGGTAATTTGTCTATACTTGAAAGACATTTTGCTGATTTTCTTTGTGAAAAACATTGACTTCTTTAGGTTTCCGTGTACGCGATGCTATCAATATGAATTCGACCTGCAACGGATCGAAACATTAAGTTTAAGACATAAGTTATCTGGTAAAATATTATCAAAATAATATTATTTATCTAAACATTTAGGATTTTGATAACATCACCATGCTTAACACTCATTAACATTTACAGAGAGGTAAATCCACATGCGTTTCCCATATGGCATCCCTTGATGTGAATACATCAGTAGCAACTTTCGTGTAAATAGTGTTATTATCTTAGTCAAGCTAATGGGTAATCATTTGGAGTATTTTGATCATGGTGTCACTTCGTCTATCTGATAGGTTAGTATCTTTATGAGTAATTAACTATTGTAAGCTCATTTATAAAAATCGTTGATGGGTTATTAAGTTTTTTTTGTATTGATAAATTTTGGATTTTGCACAATCGAAATTACAAGTACTCTATTACTTTATAGAAAACGTACTCAATTAAAGAAGCAAAGATAACAGGAAACACTTACAATGGCCGACCATTACAATCACATGCCACAATCCACCAGGGAACTGCACACGAAAAAAAAAATGACAAACATAAACAACGATAGGAACTCTGGATAGCCGGACTTGGTACCGGCACTAGCGACAGCTAGCGGTAGGGTTTAACCGTTTTATGTGTACCCAAACCTCCCCTTTCTCTATCCCGTTTCCTAATAATATAATAAACATACAAATAAAACCCAATACAGGTAGACCACTAACGAGATGACCACAATCTTTAAAAGGAAAGAACAAGACAAAACGTAATTGGTGTAATCTTAATTTTGGCCTCCTAATTTTGGCCTCTTAATTTTGGCCGCCTAACGTAATTTGGCCTCCTATTTCGATGTTATTTGGTAATGAGTACTTCTTTTTTTGACTACTTTTTGATAACGGCTTTCCATATTATTTGATTTTAATGCTGCTGGTGAGAGGTTACTCCTTGAATCACGTGTATAGCATATAAAAATTTACAGGTTTTTCTGCAACTTTGGTATTTTTGTTTTTAGAAAGATGGGTCAGGGAGTGTTCGCCGCTAAACTGCCGGCTAGCTCAAGGAGCCTAGTCTGCTGGTTAAACACTGTCGCACTACTGAATATTAATCAAATTCAAATCTTCCCGAAGGGTTTGGTTAAGAATCGTCATGGATTTCAGTGGACATCGGCAGTACCAGTGAGAGGCCAGTATAATTGTAAAATCTTCAGGTCATTGGATCCCAAAGCCAGTTTAACTGAATCATGAAGAATATCCGGTCAATATCCCCTATTACGTAAAGAATGTAAGTTACGTCCCAGTTTTTCTGGATTTTTATCAGTTTTTTACATTTTTGAACAACATTTCCGTAAAACCGAGGGTGAGAAATACCCTTAGTAATAAGCTGTTTGCGAGTCGCATTATATTTGGATATCAAATGTTCATATCTTCTATAAAACTTCTTAAATATGTTTATCAATTTATGAAATCTGTAACCTTGTTGTAAAAGTTTGGATGTGATAGTAAGGTTACGTTCATTAAAGTCGTCAAGAGTAGAACAGACGCGTGCGAATCGTACCAGTTGAGATATATACACCCCGTATGATGGAGCTACAGGAACGTCGCCATCAAGAAAAGGGAAGTTTGTAATGGTGAAATCAAATTCATCCCTTTTATCATAAATATTAATTTTTAATTTTTCCAGAGTCAACGATGATAGTTAGATCGAGAAATGGGCAGTATTTAGAATCATTGTTAGCTTTATTGAGTTTCAGTTGTTGGGGGTAAATGAGGTCGAGTATGTATGCTGAGGAGCCAAAAATTTAAAGTATTTAACCTTTTTTTCAAACCTTGCTTTTTTGCAATGTTCTTACCCTATAAATTAAATATATAAAGAAAAATTCATAGGTTGCTGTGCAAATTATTTTGCTACAGATGTTTGAAAGCACTTTTTGCATTTTTAGGCATTTTTGCCCATCTTTTGACTATTTTCATTGAAAAACAATCTAGCTTAGAGTATTTAATTTTTTATCGTACTTTCTGAAATGCTGTAAATAGAAGATATGAGCAAATTCAGACCCCAAAAATCATATGTTGGTGTTGATATAAGAAAGTATTGTCCCATTTTCATGCTTTTTAGGGGCAATTTCAGCATTTCCATATTTCCCCCAAATTGTAGATTTTCTTTTTTTAACAGCTAATGGTTAAAACTTCATTTGTTTTGTGATTTTATTGCAAAACTATTTAAAACTATTTTCAAAAAAGTAAAAACAAATCTTAGGTGCATTTTTTTCCATAAAATGGCTTTTTTCTAACCCAACCCCTATTTTGTGAAAATTTGACATGAATCCAACAGCCAAGTAGGGCATTAATTTTCAATTTGAGGTTACTCTGAAACCACTTGATAGAAATGAATAATTTTTTTGACACAATTTAAAATTAAGATTACACCAATTTTGTTAATCCATTGCTATTGTACATAAAATATTTAAGAAATAATTCTTGGGCGCCGGTGGTTTGTTGGAGATTTACATATGGGTGGCCATTATTTTTGTTAATATTTTACCCAGAGCGAAGCGACTACAAACCATCGGCGAACATGAATTATTTCGATTCTAATATCACATTTCATGATCTGAGCGGACCTATAGTGTACATGGTAATGACAGCGATTACTTCAGATTCACTGACGTTTTTGTGCACAAAACCGATTGTGACGTCGTCAGTTTAAGCGTAAAGACTGTTGTGACGTCGCTCATTATGTTATTGGAGATTTTCATATGGCTAGTCGTATTGGTTTCCATTGTACCCATATTAGAATAATAATTTTAAAATTATTTCCAAACGAGACTGAAACATCACCGGAATACATCCTTAAGCGGCATCAAAGAAGTAATATACAGACTTTATTGTATTCCGAAATATACATCTACAAGTATTACTCTTCTCTATTTGGTACATAGGGTAATACCAAAATTACAGAACAGAATTGTTAAGAGCCAAAATCTAAACGACTAAAAGAAAAAGCAAGTGGAAAAACACCAAAATAATTGTCAACCGTAATGACCCTGACTTTGTCCAGGCATCCCCCCCCAAAAAGTGGATGATGAAACCTATTTTATGGCGCGACAACCCCCTCTACCCCCTTTTCCCCTTTCTTCTATGGCAGCAATCGAAATTATGTGTTGAAATTAGTAACATTCTTACTGATTACTTTAAGTCCAAAGTTGCAGTTAGACAAGGGGATGTTTTAAATCCCAATTTGTTTAAAATATTCATAAATGACCTACCTAATTACTTTGATAATACACCAGACCCTATTATTAGAAATAATAATAGTATTAATTCTTTACTATATGCAGATGATGTTTTGATAATGTCAACATCACAAGATGGATTGCAAAACAAATTAAATAGATTGCAAGCTTTTTGTGAGGATTTGGGAATCAGCGTCAAAGACTAACGCTTTGATTTTTAATAAATCTGCTAAACATTTGAAAGAAAATTTCATGTTCCAGACTAAAACTTTAGAATGTACGAATCAATATAAATACCTAGATTAGTTATAACTCCTTCTGGTTCTTTTAAAGAGGCCCAACTTGACCTTTACAGGAAGGCCCTCAAGGCTTTATTAAATTTAAAGGCTGAATATGTTTCCCTCGGACCCAGTGTCAGATCATCCATACATATATTTGATCATACTATAAAATCTATATTGTTATATGGTGCTGATGTTTGGGGTTATTATCTACCTCCCTTCTTTAAATTAGAACAAATGTGTGATTGGACCAAGCAGTCAACATTTCCCCCATCTTATAAAATGGATCATCATTTTATTAAATATATTCTCGGCATACCAAAAAAGGCTCCAATTTTGGGGTAATGTCTGAAGTGGGTAGACTTCCAATCATTGTAGATATTTTTAAAACTAGTATGAATTATTGGTGTCGTTTAGAAAATATTTCAACTGGTTTATTAAATGATCCTTATTTAGAATCCCAAAATATTCATGAAGAAGGAGGGAAATCATAGTTTTCAGCTATCTCAAATACATTTTCCATACTAAAGACTCCAGGAGGTAACTAATATTAGAACTTTCAAGACAGATTTAAAATACATTTATATTGAAACCTGGTATAATCATAGGATTTAACTAGTTAATGAAAATGGTAAATTGAGAACATATGTCCAAATTAAACCAAATTTTGGTTATGGATCTTTTAACTGAATTTAAACTCAGAAGGTGTATAACAAAATTAAAATTAGTTGTCATAAATCAAAAATAGAATCGGGTAGATATACAAGACCAGTAACACTTGTAGACCAACGAATTTGCGATAGATGTAATAATTTAGTAGTGGATGATGCATCTCATTTTCTTGATGATTGTACTAAATTTTCAGAATCCAGAAAAAACATTATTTGATATCATAAAAGAATCTAGTGTCAATTTTGATCAATTATCATCATTCCATAAAGTACTTTGGACTTTTAACTGCGAAGATATAACCATTTTAAATGGCGTTGGGAAGTTCCTCTTGGAGTCCGGTTTAGTATAGTTTAGCCTTTAGAATAGTTATACTGTAACAATATATGTTTTTTGACTGATGTTATTATTAATAATATATATCTGTTGTATGATAAATTGTTTTTTAGTTTTATGCTCATTTATGTCAGAATCATTATTTGTGCTGTCATTGACTCTCGTGGGCACATAACTGGTCAATAAACTTGTATTCCTTGATAGCAACTCAAAAGCAATTGATATGGAGAGGTCGTAGATAGTGAAAAGAAATATAAGTGCCAATACAACGTAAAAATTGAATCGTGAATCACAGTTCGCACTGAAACTTCAGTTTTTCTCTTGAAAATAGATATTAGTCCCTTTCATAATATCTAGTAAAAAGATTAAAAATGACCAAGGTTTCCCATCTCAATGATAAAACCCTTGCTGATAAAGCATTAAACGTCTATTCGTTTTGTTAAGAATTTGTGGTTTTTCAATACTTTTATTGTGTCAGTTCTACCGAGTACCATTTCAAGTTTCAAAGTACAGGAAAGTGTGATACACCCATATTCAAGTCTAATAATCATTGAACATATACAACCTTTGCGAAAAAAAACATGCACATTGTTCACATTAACTCCTTATGGACTGATCCCTGGTGCATCGACAGAGTAAACGTCTTCTGCTAACAATGAAAAGATATGGAGGAAATTCACATAATTTAAAGTCTTCACGAATATATAGTAAAACAAAACAGTGTTAAAACAAAACAATGGACAACACGCCAGACGATGTACACAATGGCTGATTTTTACCAATATTTTATAATTTTATTTTAATAAATAATGAAGGATTATAATATGTCCCCAATAAATTAATTAAAAAATTTAAATAACGTCGTTTGTATAATAAGCATATCCCTGTAACTTTGGTATTTTGTGGTCTATTTTTATTTAGTATTCATATTTGTCTTCTGGGTACCCATAAACCGGTTAAACCCTACCGCTTCCCATAAACCGGTTAAACCCTACCGCTACCCATAAACCGGTTAAACCCTACCGCTACCCATAAACCGGTTAAACCCTACCGCTAGCTTTTTTTCTAGTGTCGGTTCCAAGTCCGGCTATACCTAGTTCCTACACTTTTTTTTCTTTAATTGGTCTTTTTCATTTTCAGTTCCCTGGTGAATTGTGACACGTGATTGTGATTTTAGGTCATTGAAGGTGTTTTCTGTTGTCTTTTCTATGTTAATTTACATGAAAAAAGGGGGATATCCTGGAATTATTTGATCGTTTGGTAATATCATGTCACTTGTGTCAACAAACCTATTGCAACAAACTGTACTTCATTAAAAGTATTTTGTACCTATCGGTATGACGTACAGTTAAAGGAAAAATTATGTTTTTATCAAAGTGTTCCTCTTTCAAAGTGTAATTCAGAGGAGCAATGGTGTCAATTGTTCGCAAACGTATGTTTTTCAATTAATAAAAGCATCTTGTATTCTCTATTGCACTTAGCTAATTGAAACAACTTAAAGATACTGCTAACGAAGTATAAATGATATATTGTATATGAGTTGCATATTCAAGGGGAAATAATTGCATATTCTCAGTTCGTTTCTCTAATATTTTCCTTGTAAGCAGTTAGACAGCCAGAGCATATTAGTCCGACTTATTTATTAAGAGTTACAGTATCGTTACACTAATGCCCTCCCAACTATTTCCAATTGATAATAGGTGATGTTGATCTGTTTAAGGTATTTTTCAATTTTAACACAAATTTCATTGGACACAGATATTCGTATTTAACTTGGTGGTGATTTAAAATATATCTTCACTCTCGATAGAAAAATTTTGATTTTTAAAATTTAAGAAAAAAAAATTCACTCCTTTAAAATTAAAAAAAAAATCATTGAAACTACAAACATTTCAAAAATATGCATTTGGGGTTTTTTTTAAAAATCTGTGATACTTTCCCTGTGACTTTACTCTGGATTTACCCACTCACAGTGTTACGGGTGCTGTTTACAGAGCAGGACATGCTTACCCTTCCGGAGCACGTGATGTCAATTTGTTTTTTTAAAAGTTCAAACGGTTGATACTTTAGTTTTTAGCATTGAATTTTTGGTGTTTCAGTGACGATTAAAAATGAAAGATAACAGGAAAAACAACGGCCGAAAATCACAATCATATGTCATAATCCGCTAGGGAACTGCTCAAGAAAATCTCAATCATATGTCATCATCCGCTAGGGCACTGCTCAAGAAAATCACAATCATATGTCATAATCCGCTATGGAACTGCTCGAGAAAATCACAATCATATGTCATTATCCGCTAGGGAACTGCTCAAGAAAATCATTGATAAACGACAAACATAAACAACAATAGAAACTCAGGATAGCCAGACTTGATATCGGTTTATAGCAAAAGCTAGAGGGAGAGTTAAACCAGTCTTTTGGTATCCATGCCTCCCCTTTCTCTATCCTGTTTCCTTAAAGTATAACAAACACACAGTTAAACTCAATACAGGCAGACTACTAACTTAAAGACCACGATCTTCAGAAGGAACGAATGAGACAAAACGTTATTGTGATAGATGTGTGAAGGAGTGCTCTGTTGAGCCCTTAAGTGCTCGCCGCTAAGACATTGTCGCACTAGGGAAGAAAATTCAAATTCAAAACTTTCCCAACGGTTTGGTAAAGAATCATCGTGTATGTCATTAGACATCAGCAGTATCATGGAGAGGCCATGATTAAACGATATGCAAGGATAATGATGTGGTAGTTTCAATGAGTTCTTTGTCCGTCTAGTGAAATATAACTGTTGAAGTTCTTTTAAATGGAAACTTAATAACTATTTGTCAACCATGACAACCGTCAGAAGCAGAGACAACTCTGCCACAGATAGGGACCAGAAATAAAAATATGACATGTACTTTTAAAGAGAAGCACATGCTTACTTTCGATGTTACTCTCGTGTTATAGTCTTATGTGCTGTTTGTTATTTTTTGAATTTGCATTTTTTTTCCATGTTTTTTTTCTTCCTTTCTGTTTTTGTAAGTTTTTGTAAATGACGGTTATAACAAAATTACCGAACGTAATTGTCAAGAGCCAAAATCCATAGGACAAAAGGCAAAGCAGGGGCATAACCATCTGAAAAACGGTCAACCACAATGGTCCTGACATGCAACATTCATTTCAAAAGAAATGGTAGGATAAACCGGTGTTTTTGAGGGCAAAATCTCCCCTTAAATTGCGGCAGTCTCCGGTATGAAGTCAACAAAGTCACATAATTGCTATTGGCAAGTCGTAAGACAATAAAATATTCATTCAAGTACGATGTAAAAATGGTATTATGAAAGATCTTTAGGATGGTCCTATTTTTGGGGGTGTTTATTTCCATTTGGGGGGGGGTGGGGGTAAGAAATTCTTTGCTTTTTATTTTAGGTTAGAGAAATTCTTAGCTATTTTTGGGGGCATCAATATTTATGAGATATTTGGGGGGGGGGNGGGGGGGGTAAGCGAAGATGCTATATTGCTTGCCACTAATTTGGAGTAGGGCGTGCGGAAAAATAAAGAATAAAATGCATGATGATTACAGTTGAAAACGATGAACAATGGTTGAGTAAATATCCTGGAAAAAACTGTGTCAATATATTTTCAGTTTCACCTTTTTTTATTTAAGATCTACCACAGGTATTATTTTGGGGTTATTTCTCTTATATATTTTTTGGGGCAATTATTTAAGCAAACTATTTTTTTACTGATTTGAAAAAGAGCTTTTTAGGGGGTAATTTGAAAAAAAAATCATTTTTTTTCCTGGGACCAGCCTAGGTACAGATGATAACAGAGAGTAATCCCTGGGGTGGACTGTTGTTCCTTTTTCTACTGCTATTGTTTTTTAAGCCAGATGAGAATTTAAAATGTCCGAACATTTCTGGACTTCCTTAAACAAAGTAATAATTATTGAATATTTATTGCATACTGTACTAATTATATGCATCTCACACTGATATACTAAACAAATACTTATTTGTTATCTAACGATATGTTTTTATGCACAAAGACATAATACATGTAAACAAGTCAGTGAGGTATCATTGATCCAATTAACACGGTGAGATTGGTAAAGTAATTAGGATTACCTTTTGACATAACAAGATAGATAGAATGGGAGGTAATTATTCTATCAATTACAGTAACAAGGCATCATTAACCTAAATATATAGTTATGCTGTTATGACATCAGTTCTTTTATCATTTGTGCATATGTACTCATTATAGTGTTTAAGCAAATTGAGGAGTGTTCATTCTTGTAGAAAAGTGTGTTTGCTTGTAGAAAAGTGTAAATTCCGCTCAAACCGGTGCTATGGGCTGTCTAGAATTTACTGTGAGGTATGAACAAATCTCATTGTTGAAGGCTTCATGGTGACTTCAAGATGAAGAACAACAATAAAAGCGTTGTTCCATTGCTTGTTTTACTATGTATATATAGAGACTTTGTCTCATGTGCATTAACTCCATATCCCTTCATTGATTGCTTGAATTTTTAATAAAGAGTCTGCTTGTATATATTTGGTTTATTCAAACTATGTTTTTTTTTCTAAGAAAGGATATGGAGTAAATGCACAAGTCTCTACAAATACATGGTAAAAAACAAGCAATGGAACAACGCTTTTATTGTTGTTCTTCATCTGCAACACTGTTTAAGTATACTGAAGAGTCATCATGTAAAATGGGGGTAATAACAAAATTACCGAACAGAGTTGTCAAGAGCCGAAGTCCATGAGACATAAAGACAAATCAGGTGGAAATCACCGGAAAATTGTCGAGCGCAATAATCCTGACCTGGTACAGGTATCTCGAAAGAAATGGCGGGTTAAACCAGTTTTATTGCGCGCCAAACTTCCACTTTTATTTCGGTAGTGTCCGGTAGCAACTAACAACAATTGCTATTGAAAGGTCGAAGAGAGTTAAAAGAAATGATCATCCAAGTACTAAGTTAAAAAAAAGAATTTTGAATCAGAGTTCGGATTGAAACTTCAAAGTTTTCCATAAGGGACTGATATCTAAAAAAGAACTTTTTAATGATCTTATGAGACGGAATTTTTTGAAGCCATGATTAATAAGGCGATCACGGAGATAACTATGTCTTATTAGAAAGTCTTTATAATTTGTGCTAGCTCTTGCGTCACGAATCAACTGTGAAACATACACTCTTTAAGCAGGAGAAGCTGGAACATTACTGTCCATGTTAGGGAAATTGATAATTTTTAAATTTCCTATTTGAAGAAATTAAAACCGTCCCTTTTATCATAAATTTTAGTACTGAGACGACCATTTTTGTCAAATTCGAGATGTAGGTCCAAAAAGATGTAGATCTAGTGGTTGCTTGGCTGCTATGATTTCCATTATCTCTAGTTCTGGTTGATTATTAATGGGATCATTTCAGAAGTTGCATTATTGATGGAAAGAACCTCATCAATATTTCTGTAAGTGAGATTGAAAGATGTAGCACCTTTTATTTTATGGTCTTTTACGGGACCCTGAAGAAATTCAGTCTCGTAAGAATATGATAATAAGTCCGCGAGAAGAGGCGCACACTTAGTGCCTTTTGGTATGCCAACTTTCCTAACATTGTGAAAAAAGTGGTACGGTGAATATTTCTAAAATTTTGACATAAGTCATATGTATGGAGGATCTTTAATTTCTCAGTTTTGATGAAAATTGAATTATAGGATTTTCGTTTAGAAGAAATTGAACAAAACTCTAGTTACAGCATTGTTTTGACAATGTAATTTCTTTTGTACTGCAAATCAACACTTAATGCGTGCTTGTGATATTTATTATCTGTTATTAAGGGCTACAAGTTTCTAAGAAGCAGTTTAGAAATTTGGGGCTAGTTTATGTTCAAACCTGTTTCTTATATACGCCTGATGGTGATTTCTTAACAGAATTTAAGACCCCCAAGACCGGGATATTTCTATGAACTGTATATACAAATCTTACGTTGAAACTTTTCCAATTTTTTTTCTTGAAGTATATTAGCACATTTTCATAATTGTTTTATAATGCAAATTATGAAAATTGAATTTGTGGAAAATTTCATGGTTCTCCCGGGTCTACTACCTAAAATTGCTGATGAATAAATGGCATGTGTGTCTTGTGCTCCAATGACCTGAATATGGTATATTGAGATCTAAAAATTTATTTTCAATTAGATGGGCGAGTCACTTTCTTAGATTAAAGATGTCTTGCTCAATGATATAGAAATACTAATCTACAATAGGAAAAATGAAAGGATATGGAGTGAATGTACATGTGACAAATACGCATACGATACATAGAAAACTCCAGTTTATCAAGGACAGGGCTTTTATTCCTGTCTACATCTTGATGTCGCCTGAAGGTCTTCAACTAGAGGTTAACAATATTCACCCCCTCAAGCGAGATCAAGAAGGCCCCTAGCGTGCACTTATGCGGTATTCTTGACAAAAATTATATCAAGGTCACTTCCTTGCTCCCCACCCGCCTTGGAGTGCCAACTTGGGCGATGCTCAGGGTTATCCAGCTGAAAGCACCAGTGTTACAAGAAGAGAATAAAAATGTTGAGCAACATCGATTGCAACTAAAATATGTAATTGAAGCAACACATGTCGGGAGCGGTCAAAGAGAAAAAAAGGTAAAATCGGGCAATGTATGCCTACAAATATTTGTCATTAAGTAGCCCGACGAAAGACAAAAATAAGGACAAAAACAACATCGATAGACAACACTGGGCGCATCGCAATAGATGTAGGAAAACCTTGCAGTGTAACTTTGGTTGAAAGGGCAAAAATAGTCGTGTGTACAGATTATAACATTTTAGTAAAAACAATGAAAATATTGAACAGCCAAATTGAAAAAAATAAATGAAGTAGTAAACGTATGAGAAATTCTCACGCGGACAAACACACCATTACTGTAATGTTATAAGAGCATACATCTCAAGCACGGGGAGACTTTCTACGGACTCCACGCAGCACGCAGTTTACCGCGCCATAAAGAGGAAACCCTCCTTTCTTTTGAAAGGCCTGTACCAAGTCAGGACCATGGCCGTCGACACTTTTTCCGGTAGTTCCCCCTGTTTTGTCTTTTTGCCTCATGAACTTTGACTCTTGACAATTCTGTTCAGTAATTTTGTTATTACCCCCATAAACCAACAATGAATTATAACTTTTTCACAAAATTCATAAAACCAACACTTTTGCTAATGGGAAATTAGATGATCAACTATAGATGCTTAAATTTAATTTTCTACCTTACTGTGTGAATTGCTGAATAGAGGAAATACATGGCATCGTCATAGCTCTTTCAGATGACTTTAAAGACAAATACTGAACACATGTATAGAAATTCATAATATGATAAAATGCATTGATATTTATAAAATGATAAAAAAATGTATAGATATACATAAAATAATAAAAATGTGAAGATCTTCATACATTGATGAAATGTATTGATATTCATAAAAAAATGGTAATCATTGTTTATCAGGTACAGTTTTACCCGAATATAACAATTTCTTTCCTTCACTCCATTTTATTTTTTAATTTGGGGGTATTGTATCACTCACAATGTGACGGGTGCTGTTAACAGAGCAGGACATGCTTACCCTTCCGGGGCACCTGATGTCACTCTCAGTTACACTTGAGTTCACACTGTGAGTGCCTTTGTTTTGAAGGTTGTGATTTCTATTTCTGTGCTTTGTGTCTGTCTAACGTCATTGTTTTGTGTCTAGCGCCATTGTTTTCTGTGTTCTGGTTTTGGACATGTCTTTGGACTTCGATTTTTGTGGACTACTGCCGTTGTTTGTTATTTTTAATTTATTATGGGGTACTGTGTATCTTATCGCCTTTGATGTGTCCAACATTTCATCAAAATTCAATACAATGCTGTCCTCGTCTCCAAATCTCTGTCAAAAGTTCATGCAGATATTCATCAAACTATAGAATATTGCTAGGATGTTTACTCAACTAGTGTTGTTAATCAAATTTGGATTCTAAAAAAATCTTCAAAATCTTAAAATATTCAAAGCGTTTGACTTGAACTGTCTCTACTATTTATAACCTTTTATCCTCATACCCTTCCCAAAGATCGATTAAACCTACCGTTTCTTTTCCTATGGCGTATTTCCTATTACAAGCACTAACATTCCTTCTGTCCCTGTGTTCCAAGTAAATACTCCTTACCTGTCATGATTGAATTTCCTTGAGATTTTATTACTTACTTTCGCCTGCTGTAAGTATAGTCGACATATAGGGGTTACAATCCGTCGTCTTACGTCGTCGTCGTCATGCGTAGTCATCCTGCGTCGTCTGTCAGAATTTGAATCCGCAACTCCTTCAAAATGCAAGTCCGATTTTAAACAAGCTTCCAGGATATGTTGATATGAAGTTGCGCACTTGAAACTTAGAGTTTTGGCTTTACAGATCTTAGAGGTTCACGGAGCCAAAATTGTTGATTTATTTATCTTGTTTATTAATCCACAACTTTATCACAACTGTAAATTGGGGTAATAACAAAACTACCGAACAGAGTTGTCAAGAGCCGAAGTCCATGAGACAAAGACAAATCAGGTGGATACCAGAGTAAACATAGTTGACCCAAATGGTCTTGACTTGGTACAGGATGGTCGGTGAAACCGGTTTTATGGCATACCACATCTCCCCTTCAATTGCGGCAGTTTCCGTTAGCAACTCAACAGTAATAGCTATGGAAAGGTTGTAGACAGTTGAAAGAATATAAGAATCTAACACCAGGGTGAGGGTCAGACAGAAAAATCTCAGACACCCAAGGGTAAGATTTCAAGTACTCGGACGAAGCTTGCTGAGTCCGAGACGCTAGAGAAATCTTACCCGAGGGTGTCTGAGATTTTTTTGTCTGACCCTCTCACTGGTGTTTGATTATTTTTCTCCCCCTCAGCATCCAAAAATCAAACAAATCACCGTCGAAACGCCATTGTTGACATCAGTGAATTACTTCCCTTTTTTATGACGTCATAAAGCATGGAGCACGCATCCGAATGCGGGGTTATTTCGATGCCAACGATTACGGCATTTTTGATGTGTTTTAAATCAAATTTTGCCGTTCGAAGGTTATCAATATACTATTTAATACTTTAAATTATATAATTTTTCGATTCATATGGACCAAGCTGACATGATATAAAACCTGGCGGGAATATACGCGTGTAGCTTGTCTTACACCCCCCGTGTAAGACAGAAAAATCTTGCACCGGGAAAACAATGGATTCCCTTGTCCGAGGTGGGAGAAATGATCATCCAAGTACCAAATTGAAAAAGAATCTTGAATCAGAGTTCGGACCGAAACTTCCAATTTTTCCACAAGGGACTGATATCTATTAAATAACTCTTTTAATAATCGTATGAGGCGGAAGTTTTTGAAGCCTTGATAAATAAAGCGGACACGGAGTTAACTATATCTAATGTGAAAGTCTGAATAATAAGTGCTACCTCTCACGTCACGAATCAACTGGGAAACATACACTCCGTAAGCAGGAGAAGCTGGAATATTACTGTCCATGCTAAGGAAATTGACAATTTAGAAATAAAAATCGTCCTTTTTGTCGTAAATTTTTGTACATATCACAAAGGGTTATTTTAGAGAAATTAGAAAACAAAGTTAACTGGATTTCAGAAATATCTACTATTAAGAAAGCTATACCGAAAGAATGGATTAGTATTTTACAGACAGAAAATTCAATATAAACCAAGATAAGATTTCATTACAAAATACAAACAATGATATCTCAGTGATATCTAATAAGGACTTATATAAAATTTTAATAGATAAAAAATTTGAAAAACCGATAGGATTAGGAAAATGAGTTCGTATATTAAATATTTCCGATTTTTTGTTTAAACATAATTTGTATGTGTTTATTTTTAGATATTTGCAAGAAAATAAGTTAAAAATGTTCAGATGGAAATTAATACAATATATTATTCCAACAAAAAAACTTCTATTACAATGGAAAATACCAATAATGCTTCCTGTAACTATTGTGGAAATGAGGAAGATTACATGCATTATTTTATATTATGTCCTTATGTAGTAAATTTTTGGACAAAAATAAAAGATATCTTCTTGATGAGTAAAATATCTTTCAAGATAGAATTAAAACATCTTATTTTCGGATACAAGATTTGGGATAAAGAATATTTTTGGTTAAACTATGTCTTAACGATTATCAGTTTCTCTTTATATAAATCTTATTATATTTCGGAACAACGTACAAAATACGTTGATCTATTCAAAATATTTATTCAAGAATTTAATTTACGTGTAGGATTTGGGAGTTGTAATAAAAAATTAGCTTTGATAAAACAAAATATTAATATGTGATTTGAATGTTTATTTTTTTTTAATTATGTAAAATTTTACAGCTAACTACAACCCTGGGTAGTTAGTGGAGTGTAACAGAGAACATTAAGAGTAGCATGGGCTCTTAATGATAATTGTAACAAGCATATTATTGGAATAAATATATCATTTGTTGTTAAAAAAAAAATTGTACTTAGAAGATCATTTTCGTTAGATTCGAGAATATAGCACATTTGTTTATTCAGTTTGTTAATCTGGAACACCTTCAATACTGTAAGTCATACTCCAACCAAGCTGTTCAAATGATTTTAATTCTGCACTTAAAATTTTGATTAAACATATTTTAAAGATCAATGCATTATTTTAATTTTTATTGTTTATAAAAGATCTACATTTTGATCCTAACTCGTCTTTGTGGGTTTGTTTGTGTTTTGTTTTTTTGTTTGTTTTTTTTGTAATTAAATTTCTTAACTTTGGCTCAAATATTCCCTTTTCTTAATGTCTATAACCTGTGGCACACGAGTGGAAAGAGAACTTTGTACTTCTAACGTTGCCTTTTTCAGACTTTTCTGTTTATATTAATCGATTTTGATTTCACCTTTCTTGTCAGATTGTTTAACTTGAGTAATAAATCGGTTTTCATGTTACTGTCTTTCATGCCATTTTTATGCAT
Source organism: Modiolus philippinarum (assembly GCA_002080025.1). Classification (NCBI taxonomy): domain Eukaryota; kingdom Metazoa; phylum Mollusca; class Bivalvia; order Mytilida; family Modiolidae; genus Modiolus; species Modiolus philippinarum. The sequence goes on from MJUU01024868.1 coordinate 18,354, forward strand.
CTTTTATTATTCCATGTCACATGTTACATAATAAAGAAATAACCTAACACCAAAATAAAAAGTAATACCACAACGTCCTATTCGTCTTTCATCAAAGATCTAAGTTTTCATTCTTCGATATGCGTTTATGATATTTACGTAATTTGTTCTCCCTGTGAGTCCTGATTGATGCTCTCGATAGTTTTATATTCAATGTTTGCTATCATCAGTGCGTTTTTTTACGACATAAATATTCGTAGAACGACAAGAGTTGATGGTAATCAGAACAGCTATCAGCATCTTATAACAATTTGTCAAGTATTATCTTTATGTTATGTTTTTTTTCTGTTTGGTATTTGGAGTATATATATACGATGTCATTGAAAAGTAATTGACTTACAAGTTTACTTTTTGTACTTTTACTGTAACACTGAATATTGTTTTATGTTCATAGCCGAGAATATTCTAATTAATAATTTTTATAATACAATATAGTGTTGGATATTTTACAAGGAAACATCAACAATAGTGCTAAAGTTATGACTTTTGTTAAGGAATTCTAGAGTAAAGGTAATGGATTTTAAGAATATATTTACAATTATTGAAATAAGCGCAAACTGTTAAAACAAAGGTACTAATCTAAAAGTTAAATCACAAATTAAAACAGTTAAATGAAAAGTGATTATTTTCATGATCAAATTCCTCTTGGAAGAAATATAACTGTTTTGATGTTTTGTTTATAGCGTTCAAAATGTTCTAAAAATGTTATATGTATTGCAACTGATGAAATATGCTAGAGCATTATTTTTAATCAAAGTCACTTTAACAAAATCATGAAGAATATTCGGTCAATATTCCCTATCACGAAAAGAATGTAAGTTAAGTCCGAGTATTTCTGGATCTTTTTATCAGTTATTGACATTTCTAACAATTCCGTAAAAATGAGGGTGAGAAATGCCCCTAGTAAAAAGCTGTTGGCGAATCCCATCATATTTAGATATCAAATGTTCATATCTTCCATAAAACGTCTTAAATGTGTTTATCAATTTTAGAAATCTATAACCTTATTGTAAAAGTTTGGATGTGATGGTAAGGTTACGTTCATGTAAGTCGTTAAGAGTAGAACAGACACGTTCGAATCGTACCAGTTGAGATGTATACACCACGTATGACGGAGCTACAGGAACGTCGCCGTCAAGAAAAGGGAAATAAATAATAGTGAAATCAAAATCATCCCTTCATCATAAATTTTACTATTAATTTTTTCAGAGTCAACGATAAAAGTTTGATCGAGAAATGGGCAGTATTTAGAATCATTGTTTGCTTAATTGAATTTAAGTTCTTGAGGGAACTTGAGGTCGACATAGTCTAAAAACTGGGGATTAGTCAATAGTAAGGATATCGTCGATATACCTGCTGTTCTCGTTGAATATTAAAATAAGTTGATCACGGTTTTGTACGGTTCCATCCTGTAGTATTTTAATAAAGTCCTGTTCGTAAGAGAACAGGAAAAGATTTGCAATCAGAGATGCACAGTTTGTGCCCATAGGAATTCAAATGACCTGTTGATAAACGATGTTGCCATAACGAACAAAATGTTGTCAAGCAAAGGATTCAGTGCCATAATCATGTCATCGCAATACAAGGAAATGATTTTTGTATCTGATATTAGAAAAGAATCCTTGCTTTTTATTACAACAAATAAACTTTATACCAGTAAATTGAAAGACCATTTAATAAGTTTTCCCACATTTGATTTAATCAATTATGTGGAAGGGTTGTATAAAGTGTAAAAAATCATAACTGTCAACTAATAATTTTGGCTTATCTAAAACTTCAATGGAATTTTTCACACTCCAAAAGCAATTTACACCAGAGTTTTTATAAGTTTTTTCCCAGTATTTGATAACTAACTCTTTAATACAGGTGAATGCACTGGTTAAAGGATGGATAAATAAGACGTAGAATAGTTACTTGATGCCGAAATAAAACGATGTTTGTAGGAACTTCTGTGATGATGAAGGAAAGGAAAGGAAGGGATTTTTGTGAAGCTTTGCTCGTGTTCACACTTGCCTCAAGTTGAATCGATAGTTATTTGAATTGATCTAAAAAAGATGGGTTTGCATTTACATTTAAAAGTGCAAGATCGATATCGATCGATCTTTTTGAGAACGGTGGGATTACGCTATACAATAAAATTGAATCTATCTAATATAGATACATGTGGTCCTTGTAATAGAAATAGATAAAAATATAAAGATAGATAGATAGACGTGGAAAGGTCGGAAGACGGTGCTTAATGCCCTAACAAATTCCGTTTGAAATTGTCCAGGTTCGTCCTCGATGTTTTTTCAAATTATTCCGGCATCCGTAGGTCACCAAAAAGTTTAGTAATGTAAACAGTTTTGCGTGGGTCCAAGCTGCTCCACTTTTGTTCTTCATATGTCGTACAAACCTTCATTGACACACTTGTAAATACACAATTTTTTCAGTTTCACTACATAAAGATCGATCGCTCTTGTCGTTTACACTTGAAGAAAGATCGACCTATTTGAGACTACGTTTTGATGTGTACTTTTTCAGTCCGATTAACTCATTTACACTTAGCAAAGATTGATCTTTTTAGGATCGATCTCACAGAAGATTGATCTTAATTTGCAATTGTAAACGGGGTCTTAGAGACCAAGTACAAAGTAGGCACGGTGTTATCTTTAGGTGGAACTTGGAGCATATCTGTATCGTTGTAGTGCTTCCCAGATGACAACAGATCTTTCCCTTTAACAACTTTCCTCTTCTGAATTTGACTTCATAACCGGAATTGAAATGCTCAAAATATGATGACGAGCGGCGTCAGTCAGATGTGGATCTTCTTGAACAGCTATCCTCTAGCAGTCTATCCATTGCCACAGCATACACACTTTTGATTTTTCTACTCTTTATACTACCCTGCCACACAATATATTGAAAACAATAATACACTTACTTAGTAGTAGGGAAAGACAAAAACATATTTTAACTAAATTTGCAATTGCAAGCAATAGCTGATGTCGCCCATGGCAGCCAAATTGATGACTCCATCTTGTTCGCAGCGTCAAAATCTGCCTAGAAATCAATTTTCGTTGAAATCCGACAAAGTTGAAATTTTAACGTAAATTGGCGGCTATCTTAGAAATGGCGGCCATTTTGAAAATGTTTTCACCGTCATGCATAACTTCACATGGTGTTCCAACTGTGTGCCAAGTATAAAGTGATTCTGTTCAGGCATCTCTGAGAACTCGCGTGGACAAAATTCTGGGAAGAAAAATAATGAAGAAAGAAAAAAAAAACTAGATTTGCAATTGCAAGCAATAGCTGATGTCGCCCCAGACGTCCAAGTCGATGATTCCATCTTGTTCGTAGCATCAAAATCTACCTAGAAATAAATTTTCGTTTAAATCGGACAATGTTGAAATTTTGACGTATTTTGGCGGCCATCTTGAATATGGCGGACATTTTGCAAATTTTTTTCGCATGAATTCCTTCCTCTCATCTTATTAAACATTAATACAAAATATGAACAAATTCTGCCATTCAGTTCCTGATTTATTGAATCCTCAATATTTTGACGTAAAATGGCGGCCATCTTGAAAATGGCAGCCATTTTGAAAATTTTTGTTAGTGCATGCACATCTTCTCATGGTGGTTCAACTTTGTGCCAAGTATGAATAAATTCTGTTCAGGCATCTTTGAGAACGAAGCCGGACAAAAATTATTTAAAGAAAATAAAAGAGAAAAGCAATAACAATACTAGATTTGCAATTGCAACCAATAGCTGATGTCGCCCCTGGCAGCCAATTCGATGATTCCATCTTGTTCGCAGCGTAAAAATCTACCTAGAAATCAACTTTCGTTGAAATCCGACAAAGTTGAAATTTTGACGCCTTTTTGGCGGCCATCTTGGAAATGGCGGCCATTTTGAAAAATTTTTTGGGAAAAATTCCTTCGTCTCATTTTATTGAACATCTTTGCAAAATATGAAGATATTCTGCAAAGCAGTTCCAGAGATATTGAATCCTCGGTTTTTTAACGTAAAATGGCGGCCATCTTGGAAATGGCGGCCATTTTGAAAAATTTTTCACCGTGTTGCACAACTTCATATGGTGATCCAACTGTGTGCCAAGTATCAAGTGGTTCGGTTCATGCAACTCTGAGAAACGCTCTGGACAAAATTTATTGGAAGTAAAATAATAATAATAATAATAAGAAGAAGAAACAATAATAACAAAGAAACGGAACAATAACAATATGTCTCCCCGACTTCGTCTGGGGCGACATAACTAGATTTGCAATTGCAAGCAATAGCTGATGTCGCCCCTGACAGCCAATTCGATGATTCCAGCTTGTTCGCAGCATTAAAATCTACCTAGAAATCAAATTTCGTTGAAATCGGACAAAGTTGAAATTTTTACGCATTTTGGCGGCCATCTTTGAAAAGGCGGCTATGAATGAATTCCATTGAAGCATAATTGAGAAAATTTCAATTTTTGTTAAAATTGGACGAATTTCGAATTTTTCGTATTTTGGCCGCCATCTTGAAACTGGCGGCCACTTTGAAAACAAATTTACTTGCATGCACCCCTCCAGAAAGTGTTCCAACTTTGTACCAAGTATGAATTATTTCTGTCCTGGCATCATTGAGATATAAGCCGGACAAAAAGAGGTGGAAGAAAGAAAGAAAGAAAGAAAGCGTAATAATAATAATAATAACAAAGAAACGGACCAAAAACAATATGTCGTCCCGACTACGTCTGGGGCGATATAACTGGATTTGCAATTGCAAGCAATAGCCGATGTCGCCCCAAACGTCCAAGTCGATGATTCCATCTTGTTCAAAGAATCAAAATCTACCTAGAAATTAATTTTCATTGAAATCGGACAATGTTGAAATTTTGACGTATTCTAGCGGCAATCTTGAATATGGCGGACATCTTGCAAAACTTTTTCGCATGGATTCCTTCCTCTCATCTTATTCAACATTAATAAAAAATATGAACAAATTCTGCCATTCAATTCCTGATTTATTGGGTCCTCAATATTTTGACGTAAAATGGCGGCCATCTTGAAAATGGCAGCCATTTTGAAAATTTTTGTTAGTGCATGCACATCTTCTCATGGTGGTTCAACTTTGTGCCAAGTATGAATGAATTGTGTCCAGGCATCTTTGAGAACGAAGCCGGACAAAACTCATTGGAAGAAAATAAAAGAGAAAAGCAATAACAATACTAGATTTGCAATTGCAAGCAATAGCTGATGTCGCCCCTGACAGCCAATTCGATGATTCCAGCTTGTTCGCTGCATCAAAATCTACCTATAAATCAAATTTCGTTGAAATCCGACAAAGTTGAAAATTTTACGTATTTTGGCGGCCATCTTTGAAAAGGCGGCCATGTTGAAAAAAAATTCCTTGCATACATCCCTCCAGATAGTGATCCAACTTAGTACCAAATATGAATTAATTCTGTTGAAGCATAACTGAGAAAATTACAAGTTTTGTTAAAACTGGACGAATTTCGAATTTTTCGTATTTTGGTAGCCATTTTGAAAATGGCGGTCGCTTTGAAAAAAATTTTCCTCCCATGCACCCCTCCAGGTAGTGATCCAACTTTGTACCAAATATGAATGATTTCTGTCCTGGCATCATTGAGATATAAGCCGGACAAAAAGAGGTGGAAGAAAGAAACAATAATAATGAATAATAATAATAATAATAGTAGAGAAACGGACCAAAAACAATATGTCGTCCCGACTACGTCTGGGGCGACATAATAATAATAACAAAGAAACGGAACAATAACAATATGTCTCCCCGACTTCGTCTGGGGCGACATAATAAGAACCACACTGAGTCAAACAAGAAGTACAAGGAGAATGACGTTGTCAAGATGTTGGAAATTTTAATAGATAATATTTTTGTCGAATTTGGAGGTCGCGTTTTTCGATAGACAATCGGGATTCCGATGGGAACTAACTGGCACCGCTTTTAGCTGATCTCTTTCTTTTCTCGTACGAGGCCAAGTTTTTACAAGGGCTAACACAGAAAAAAAAAAACATTTAGCCTAGTCCTTTAATTTCAGCTTCCGCTACATCGACGATATACTTTCTCTTAATAATCCTAAATTCAAGGAATATTTACACCAGAGCTATCCCCATGAGCTTGAAATTAAAGAGACTACTGACTCACCTACTTCAGCTTCGTACTTAGATCTGTTTATATACATTGATGAAGATGGACGTTTGAAATCTAAGCTATATGACAAACGTGAGGATTTTAACTTCCCAATCATGAATTTTCCCTTTCTGAGCAGCAATATACCTATCAGCCTGTGGAATGTACATTTCACAGTTGATTCATTACTGTCGCGCATGTAGTTTATACAGTGTTTTTTTTAATAGAGCAAAAGCACTTTCCCAAAAGTTGCTTCGTCAGGGATTTGTTCAGCCTTTGTTGCTTTTATCCCTTCAGAAATTTTATGGCCGTCACTATGATATCATTGACAGATATGACGTGTCTTTTTCCCAAATGAAAACGGGACATTTTCAGCTAGATTTCACGTCTTCGCGGATTTGACATAACCGGTTTTGACTCAACCCTTGATTGACTCATTGATAGTGTGACGGGTGTCGCTAGTGGAGCAGGATATGCTTACCCTTCCGGAGCACCTGATTTTATGGGAGTTCACACTATGAGTGCCTTAGTTTTTAATGTCGTCTTTCTATTTGCGTGCATTGTAGCTGTCTCACGTCCTTGTATTGTCTTTGTTTTTCTCTGTTACTGTTTTTGCCATGTCTTTTGATTTCGATTTTTGTGGTCTTTGCCTCCCTTGTTCCTTGGATATTCTACTGCCGTTTTTTTTTTTTTTTAAGTCTTTGTATGGAATGTCGGTGTTGTTGTCAATTAATAAAAATAACCTTAAGGTAGGACCATCTCAGAAAACATCAGCTTTGTGTGAAGCTGATTTCAAATAGCTAAACAATGGGGGAAATGACAAAATTACCGTACAGAGTAGTTACAGAGCCGAAATCCATGAGACAAAAAATTGGTCCACCGCAAGTCATGATATGTTCGTTTTTAAGGTATAATTGAGTACTGCTTTTTCTTTGAACAGTCAACCAAACAAAAGCGTGGACAATGCTTTGAGGAAACAAATGAAAATACAATTCACCCTAATACTAGTTTTAATTTATTTACGACATTGACATTCTATGTTTGGAAACAAAAAATATAAATTAATGAAAAGTGCTTGATTCTAAAATCTTGAAAAATTAACCTGTTGTGCTGGCTGAAGTTTGAAGTGTACTGCCATATGATTACGATTTGTGTTTTCACAGGCATAATTATCAAAATGCTTCATTTATTCCAATAAACAGGGTCTGTATTTATCATATGTATAATCATTATATGACCGATAGCTATTCCAGCAATGTGTTTTACGTACAAATCTTTAATTGAAGTTTACGATTCTTATATTAATCAATTGAATTGTAATTAAAGAGACATGTGTTATACGTATTTTTTTACTTTTAATGTATAATTTTACTACTTCAAACTATTTGTAATGTTTTGTGAAGTTATTAAACAATGTTAAGAACGTTCTCCCTTTTTAACTATTTAGAACATTAATAAATAATCTCTAAATACATCTGACATCGAAATTTCTCTAGAGAATTTTCTAATATTAAACTTCAAAGAAAGATTCAAGTTATTTAAGGTGTAATAGTCCAGCCATTAATATCGTAATTTACCTACGAACAGTATCCATACATAAAACTATCGATTCTCCATTTTGACAGCCGTAAAGAGGGCCTTTAAAAATACTGTGATACTTTCTTTTCAAGGAGTAGTGTAAATGAAAAAAAACTCACTCAAGATCTATAGATGTTTCTCCCGTAAGATAAAGCATACTTTGTGAAATACGAATAAAAATATACAGAGGAAGAAGTGATTAGAATGTTAGAGTTTCTGATCGACAATATATTTGCCCAGTTAGCAGGATTGATTTCATTTTTCAACAGGATATCGGAATTCCAATGTGCGCACAAAATGTGGACCTCTTTGCTTTTAGCCGATTGGTTTCTCCACTAAAATGAGACTGAATTCATCGAATAAAGATAGAAAATATCCAAATATTTAAATTTCAGCTTCAGTTGTATAGATCCCTCACTTTAATGATTTTCTACATCTTATCTATCCAAAAGAGCTCGAAATTAAGGTTACTACAGATACATCCATATCTCATTCCTTGACTTTCATATTCATCTTGACATTGACATACAAACTAGGCTGTATGATAAACGTGATTACTTCACTTTTTCAATAGTCAACTCCACTGTTCTTTGTAGCAACATTCCAACAGTGATAGCATATGGAATTTATGTATCCCAACTCATTCGCTCTCAAGGGCCTGTGGTCGATACAGTAACTATCTTGATATAGTTAAATTCCTAACAAATAGGGTATGTTGCCCATAACTTAAACACTACAGAGGGTTTACGGTCGACACAACAAATTTATGGATTGCTATGGGGTTCTGTTTCCAAGATGACAACAGATCTTTTTCTTTACAGCTAAATATGTTTTTCCTCTTCTGGATTTTACATTACTTCTAGAATTGACATGTTCGGCACAGCGGGTGTTTTATAAGAAGCAGGAGATGCTTACTCTACCGATGGATCTGTTCTCATCAATGGTTTTATTATTTTGTCTGTGTTGTACACTTAGTAGGGTCTTCATTTTTCTTTTCTGTGATATACTCGTGTTGTGTCTTTGTTTCTTTGTTATTTCCGATTTTGCCATTTTCCTTTAATCATTCTCTTTTAGACCGCAGTTCTGGTCTAACTTACTTTACTATCAAAGTAATCATATACATTTATATGGTTACAAGGTCGTAATTATATGTAATGTTGATTCCGGTTTTACGAATTTCTAAAAATAGACGCCAGGTCATTTCAATACCAAGGTCCCTACACACGATGAGTTCATACATAGATCTTTCAAAATGTAGAAAAAAATAATAGATTTTCATTTTTTTTCTAGGTCATTATTTGGGCTAAAAAAGCCTTTTACTCCGGTTACCCCGATAAAAAATGACCGAGAACGAGAATACAAGGAAAAAAAGATTTTATTAAATGTCTTGGTGATTTTATTTTTAACAAAATAAAAATGGAACAGTAGACCACAATTGAAAAGGTTCATATTAAAAACTATTTAAATAACAAAACGGAGAAGAAAGTTTTTTCTCTCTTTTGTTAATTCAGTTGTTATTTTTAATTTGTACATTTTTGTTTATTTTTAACAGTTTAACTTTTAATTGTGACCTACTTTGCCATTGGGTAATGACAAAAATTCCCAACAAAAGTTTCAAAAGCCACAGCCGCAGAGGCAACCAACCAGAAAAGATTTTCAACCACAATGGTCCTGACGTGGTACTGATATTTCAAAGAAAATGGTGGATTAAACCGGTTTTATAATGCGCCAAACCTCCCCTTCCATTGCGGTAGTGTCTTGTAGCAGTTCAACTTCAATCGTAAGACAGTGAAATGTTCTATCCAAAGAAAAATAACTGTTTGGTGGCCGATTGGTAAATGTGATTTTCTAACAGTAAGACAAAACCGATCAAAATCGATGGTACGTATCTCAAACTCTCAAACAAGACCAAGGTAAAAATGTGAAAAATAGTCTCTAACATTGTTTCCAGTTTATTACGTATATTTCCCACATCGAGATAGTTAAATTTTCACATTTTGAAGTTCGAGGTTTACCCGAGAACTTTAAAATGTGAAAAATTAATTATCGAGATGTGAGAAATTATCGTAATAGACCGGAAAACAATGTTAGAGATTGTTTCACTATTTTCTACTCAATTTATTTGAAGTACAGCGATCTTCGTAGTCTCCAGTCTCAAGTATGCCGCCATTTTGTTGCTATCGTCGTTGCTATGTGCATCATCGCGCCATTCATTGAAAGGGGTGTTGTATATAATATTTTTGATAAAAATGTAATATTTTCAAATAAATTGAGTTATCTTTGTCATAAAAATGCAAAAACCATCTCGCTAGACAATGATGCAAGTGTTATTTCATCAACATCCGGTTGCTCTATTTGTCGAAACTGACACGAGACATTTGTACATGATTGACCAATCGCCAACTGAGATCAAATTTCCAAACACGTTGATTATTATTTCGTTAACGAATCTGTCAAGAGGTGTTTAAATTTGCTAGAAATTAGAGAAATCATATTTATATCTTTGTACACAGATATCAAAACGGGAAATCTGTATCACAAATGAAAGTGTACAAAAAATGTAATACACAAGACATCACAGAAAACAAAAGCACAGACAAAATCTGTCAACATTTTTATTTTGCTAATACAAATTTTAATTTGTAGCCATTGCTGAATAGATATATTTTATAATATTTCTTTCATTATCCACAAATGACGCTAAATTCTAAATATCACCCTTGAGGTTAAAACTAGATAAATTCTGAATGTAATTACATTGTAACCATACATTCCTGGCGATATTCATCCGACTTTTTTTTAACCAACAAAGTACCTAAATTGTAGTATAGTTTAGTTTTACAGATGGCCATTTCGACGACTTATGTGTCCTCAGTGCAGATAAACATAAATTATTCGGAGGAATGAACATAAAAAATATGAAAACTATGATAGAAATTAAATACTTAAAAGACATAAAGGTAGCACAAAAGACAGCTAAGGTCAGAGATTTGTAAGAGGGAGATATAATCGTTAGTTTCATAAAAAAAATCTTTAACTTTAGATATTGTTATTTTTATTGAAAAAGACAGCTTTCTCATCTCTTCCCTGCTTCAGTGTTGAAGATCCAAGCTATCTACATAACAGTTGTTAAATTGAAATTGTGCTGAGCAAGCTTTTATTTAACCAAATGATTAGTGTGCCAATTCATCATTGTCATTTGTCATATCCTTTATTTCTGTTTCGAGTCGTGATTTTGTTTTTCTTGAATATTGTTTATATAAAATGTTTATGCATTGCTTTTTACTGTGTCTAAAATAAACGTTTTGTGTATTTGTAAGCTTAATTAATCAGCCGCTTTGATTATATGACCGACAATAATTTGAGCAATGTGTTTTATACATACGCAATTTAATTGAAGTTTATGGGTTTTGGATGAACTGCAAGGGAATGTAATTAAATAAATAGTTTGAAGTGTTATTTTTATCTTGTATTAACAAACGATCCACTTGAACATGAACGATTTATTTTCTAGTAATTTTCTATCCTGTAAATTACTCCAAAAACAGCTCTAGACACGTGTGTCTCATTTGAAAAATATCGTCATCTACAATTATTTTGTTTAATTTTTTTAACATTCGACAGACAATGGACCTCTGAGGAACAATAACTTCAAAGAAAATCGATTTTTTAGAAAAATATATTTCAGATGTTTAGTACTTTACTTACGAATTGACTATTGAAGGTTATTTTAATTTTTCTCTAATTTTGGTAATAGCTTCTGCATCACAAATAAACACTGAAAGAATATGACGTAAATACACATGAAACGAAATCTCTACATATATATGGTAGAACCGAGTAACATGATGCCGATCCCGCATCCAAGAAAACACGAGAGTGGCGTTATTCGATAGTTGGCAATGAATTCCACTCAAAATGGTGCTAAGGGCTTTGAGGTATGAGCAAAGCTCTCATTTTCGAAGGCCTCATGGTCACTTCTAGATGAACAACAAAAATAAAAGCGTTGTTCCATTGCTTGGTTCTGCAATGTATTATTAGTGATTTTTCTCATGTATATTCACACAATATTCCCTCATTTTTTCGTAAGCCATAGTAATCGCCGTGACCGCCTTATTCCATATCAAATGATCATTAAAAAATCTAAATACACATTTGTTCCTTGTGGAAAGAATTGAACTTTCGGTTCATTTTTTACTTTTTTACTAAGACCTTCAATAAAGATTGCTATCGAGTTGATACCGGACAATATCGCAATTTTCCGGTGTTTTTTTGGTTAAAATCTGAACCGAAGGGATATTTGTCACAGTGTCCATCTTAAAACTAATACTTACTGGTCATGGGTTTAATTCGTATGCTTATTGTACTATAGGGAAACGGGACAGAGAAAGGGGAGGTTTAACCCTACCGCTAGCTTTTGCTAGTTCTGGTACCAAGTCCGGCTATCCCGAATTCCTATCGTTATTTACGTTCTTTTTTTTTGTTTTTGTTTCATTTGTGGTTTTTTCTCATGCAGTTTCTTAGTTCATTGTGGCCTGTGACTGTGTCTTTCCGCCATTGTAGGTGCATCCTGTTATATTTTTTATCCTATTTTACTACACTTACTTTATTTGTCGATTCATTAGAGTTTTCATTTCAGGTCGTTGGTAAGATGGACATGAACGGTAAAGGCAAATATTACATTCCAGAAGAAGGGGCAAACCAAGTTAAATTTTCCAAGTAAGTAATTTACATGTTTTAATTTTTAATTTGAAAATTCAATACTATGATGGTTTAGTAATCTAGGAAGTAATGTACCAAATTTAATGAATAGTTTACGGATATCGACACCCCCCCCCCTTAAAAATAGTAGTAAATAAAAACTTTTAAAATATAAATTAAGATACTTATCAATTATGGACTTTTTACGAAGTCAATATGTTAAATATGGACCTGTTAGGTTAATATTGACCTAGGACGAAGTCCGAGGTCAATATTTTCCTAACAGGTCCATATTTAACATATTGACATAGTAAAAAGTCCATAATTTTTATATTACATATGTAGTTTTATGGTTTCTCATTACATTTTGGTGGAGCATAATTTTTCAACACATGGGAATTTAATTAGAAATAGAACCTTTATTTGAAGGCGGGTGTATATCTGCCATTATCTAGATTGGGTTACATGAGTGCTCATAGGATAAATAAATGCTGACATTTCTCTTATATTTGTAAATAAAAAAAAAACAAACAAGTAAACCTTTTTATTAGCGTGTTTACGTAAAGTGTGCAATAAAAATATGTGACAACAATTATTTTTTCGTTGATTCCAGTGGTTGCTCTGTAGAAACATTTTAATACCCCCTTTTATTTCCCCGACGGGAGCTCCTATTAATGTGTAAAGTGTTTTCCAATATTTATTAAAATATTTTTTCATAAGACCTTTCTTAGTGAAAAACTTTAGTTTGAAAGTATCGTCAATAAAACTAAAAATAGAAACATAGCGTCAATATACCTAAAAATAGAAACATGGCGTCAATATAACCTAAAATTAGAAACAACACTGAAATATACTGAATATTTTTAAAATCACGTGACCGTATTAGCCAATGAGAATAATAGGAAATTATACCATATGTAATATACAAATATATTTTTTATATTTTGCTTATAAAATGGGAGCATTTAATAAAAAAATAAATAAAATATCTTAATTTGGTACTTGTGAAGATTAAATAAATGCAACATATATGAATCTTTGTATTGTTTAAATTATAAAAGGTATAATACATGTATGTACTTAATATTAACAATATATGTATATACAGTACACTGGCCGAATCCCTTGGTTTGGTTAAGTGACTAACAAACAGGGAAGAACTTTGGTGGGATCGTTGTACCACAAGGGGATGTTGTTTATAAAACTGTTTTAAAACGTATAAGGAAAATCTTTAAAACGTAAGACAAAATCAAGGAAACACAACCCAACACAGGACATTTTTGACAAGCCGTCATGTTCCCGACTTGGAACGGGCATTTTATAAATAAAATGATGGGTTAAACCAAGCTTAAACTTAATATTTGCTCCACGTTCACGTTTCAGTGTTTTATATTTTCATAAACATTCCATAAATAAGGAAAAGATATGAAGTAAATGCACACGAGACAAAGTCTCTACAAATACATGGCATATCCATACCTGTCTAATAAACTGTGAATCTGTTCTATTACCTTGCAACCAAGCGATGAATCTGTTCTGTTACCATACAGCCAGGCGAACTAAAGCTAACACGTTCACAGAATCATGAAGTATCCCGACCGTTATTTTATGTCATTCTGTCTCTATTTTGAATTTTTAGCCTCGTGTTTGATATAAACATAATTTGTCAAAACGACCATTTTATATTTTATCGAAAAATTGTTTCTGTCATTTTTCGAAAATCTCAGAGTCGAAAATGCAACTGTTCTAAATAACAAAATACTAAATTCTGAATTAGTTTATGGAAAGAAATGTTTAGACTTTTTTATTTGAAAAATAATCATCTTTTAAAACAATGTATCGAGGCCACAATTTCTTTTTCACTTGTCATCCCATCGTAGAGATAAGAGAAGTAGGACAAATGTTGCATACTAATAGGCGATAGTAAACTGTAAAATATCAAAAATAGGCATATTTCAAAAGAAAAAGCTTTGCTTTAGAGACATGTTAAGCTTACTATTGAAGAGCATCAATCATATTCATAATATCTCATGATTCATATCACAAAACACTTGCAAATATATTCACATGCATGCTTTATCTTTTCAAGATAGCTAACTTGCTACAAAATGATTTGACAAAGACTGATGTTATAAGAGATAAAAATCCAATGTTTTATAAGTCTTGTTACTAACACTAATTAGTTTCATGTGAGACAACAGTTTGATTATTTGTTAAATGGATATACTGCTCATTAACGATAACAATTTAGATGTTCAATAATTACCTATTCTAAGATCCATCTTAATTATGGTTAAAGTAATTAAGGTTACCAACAAATTAGAAACAAAACCGAACGACTATGGTGCATATTAACACTACGGGGTAATTTGGGATTGTTTTTTGGTATAGGTGTGAGCCAAGAGCCCAGAATTCAACAAGCTTTATAAATATATAATTGTGAAATCCTATTCGTAAACATGTATTTAAATTTGTGATCGGTGATCATTGTTGACTTAATTGCAATCTGAAATGTCATTCAGTTTCTTCTACAGATTTGTTTTACTAATAAAATATACCACTTCTGTACCACAGGCACAATTTATCAAGTTGCATATTTCATTTCATGTTCTACATGCATTTCCCAAACATTTTATTTATATATTTTTACATTCAAATTTTACTATATCCATATAATGTAACGATAAAAAAGATGTGCAGTATGCTTAATTTTCTTACTCATAATATATTTGTCATATTTTGAGGTACCATTTATCAACAGCAAGTTGGTATACCAATAAGCACGAATTGTGCTCCTTATCTCGCAGACTTATTTTTAGATTTCTTCGAGACTGAATTTCTTCAAGGACTCGTAAAAGATAATAAAATAAAATCTTTCAATCTCACTTATCGATACATTGAATATCTTTTCTGAAATGGATTCCATCAAATTACCCTCAAGAACTAGAAATAAACAAAACAATAGAAACAATTAGAGTTACATCTTTTTTGGACTTACATCTCAAATTTGATGCAACATTTTATTATTATATAGATAGCGATGATTTATCGAGTTTTCTCAGTTAGATAAATTTCATATTGACACCGGTGAAAATAAAGTATTTCTAGTCACCGGATGACGTCTTAATGAAAGCGACGTCACAATATCTCTTCAATGTCGTCGTAAAGTAAACAACTGGCGTATTAAAATGAAAAAAAATAATCCGCATCTGAAATCTTGGTTTTTGAGTAGAAAATCTTTATAATAAAAAACACAACTAATATACCATCATGAATATAAAAAATGTCACTCGTGTCAATCAAACTCGTTGCGGAGCAAAGTTCCGCAACTCATTTAATCCTTTTG